>CAAKMY010092470.1:3224-24389 GCA_901111285.1 Corrigiola litoralis | reverse complement strand
TTCTGGTTTTCAGAAACTGGATATTGGTTTTCAAAAAAACTGAAAACTGAAAACCAACACTGATACCAAACGAGCCCGAGAGTAGTTTGTGGTTTTTAGTTTTGATCCATGAAACTGGTTTAGATTTTGAGGTACGACAACAACAACCAAGCCTTAATCCCAAAATGATTGGGGTAGGGTAACCTGAACCACCAGAAGGACTCGTTGGAGAGCATAAGAGGGGAGGAAGAGGGGGGGGGGGGAGAAGTAATACTAATCAAATAATTTACCTACACACACTCGTAATTACTAACATGGATTATTGCCTCCATTTTGCTCTATCTAAGGGCATACTCTCACCAATGCAAGTAAACCCCCATTGTTCTCAGCTATTCTTATCCATGTCATTTTCGGTCTACCTCTACCCTTATATATTTTTGAATTAAATATGTAATTTTGGTTTGGGTTCAAAGGGAGCCACAAGGGCACTAGTGTAGACGAGTTTCAAACATTTGGTTTTGAGTACAACCTCTGAAGACCTTACTAGTTAAGCTAGATAACATCGGCTCATGGAAATTAATGTTGGATGCTAAGCTAGATGATTGATTTTGAGGTTTGGTGGAAAGATTGAGGTTTGGCTTACAAGTTTATAATTGTGTCTCTTCATACAATTAAAGGCCTTGACAATTAAGACAAATTATGGTTGTGGATCCATTATTAGATGCTCATACTACTTCCCTTCCTTTCCCTTTCTTTTCTTTCCAATCATTTTAATAGACAAAACAAACTGAAAAATAGCTAACCATACATGTGATTCCTTTCAGTTCCATGTAAGCAAGCCAAACAACGCAAACACAAACCTTCGTTCCCTTCCCTACTTTTCTCTCCAATCAGCTTGATAAAACAAAACAAATTGGAGAAAGAAAACTTGAAAAATGGATTGGTTTAGTTACATGGAATTGAAAGGTATCACGTGTTTCGTCAGCTCACAATGCGACTTGGAAGGAAACGATGAGAATTTATGTTGTTAACTTTCCTTTCGTTTGAATTCTACCAATTTAGGATGAAAGGAAAGTGAGACTTTTATTAAGGAAACTTTTAGGTGAGACCATGGCCCATGGGCCTCACGCACCCGTGAAAGTGCCATGCATCACCATGTCTCGTACAAAATTTTAGTGAGACTGTCATGGAAGATTTTGTGGAATCTGTGGGACAGTTGATTAAGTCCATTGTATTTAAAAGTTAAAAGTTTGATGAATCGTGATATTTCTCTCATACATGTAGTTGGTAGTGTATACATACTGCAAAAAAATGCATACATTTGATGGAATGAGGGTGCATCACTTTGGAAGAAAGAAGTTTATGTTTACATAGGTGCAAATTACAAATATACTTGATTATCAAGCTATAGCTTTAAGGTCAATTCAGTGCGAGTTATTGATGTGTTGTTACTTGTTCATGGAAGAGAAGCCTTTTGGGCTTATATTAGTTTTTATATCTTATGGGTGGATTTGCGTCATAGTCGAAGAGTTTACAGACCTGTTTTGACATTTGTGATATGTTTGTCACAGCTTGTGGAGTGTGCCACTCTGATCTTCATGTGATAAAAGGTGAAATTCCATTTGTCAGCCCTTGTGTTGTTGGCCATGAGATAACTGGTGAAGTGGTTGAACACGGCCCTCTCACTGATAAAAGAATTCTTCAAAGGTTTATAGACCTGCTCTTACGATTATGTTGTTGAATTTTAATTGCTGTATTATATACTTTTCCTAAAATATTAGTGCTGCAGTATGTAATCTGGAACTTTTTATGTATTAGAGTTGACAATAGCTGCAAGAAATAATTAATTTCGCAGATTTCCTGCTGGATCACATGTTGTAGGGGCTTTCATCATGCCTTGTGGTAACTGTTCCTTTTGTTCCAAGGTAATTGGATGGCCTTTGACTTCCATAATTCCATCTGTGAGTGTTTTTTCTGCTACTAATGTATTTAGGCAAAACAGGGGCAAGATGATCTCTGTGAGGATTTTTTTGCTTATAATCGAGCCAAAGGAACTCTTTATGATGGTGAAACACGATTGTTTCTTAGAAGCAATGGTGAGTATAATCTTCCTGGATAAAAGTTCCATTGTGAGTCTAGTGCCTGTGGTGTTGTTGATTTTATTTCTGTCTACCTTTCTGAAAAATCTTCGGATCCATAGCTACACTTTAATTGTGATATCTACTTAGCGTTAATAGTTCATTTTAAAGTGCAAGATGTGATGGCATGGTGGTTGGAAGTTTACTTGTTATTGCACCTATTAAACTTCTTTAAAAGTCTCAGCTATGCTGGTTATCTTCGTCTTCCACCTAGTATAGAATGCAATCCAAAAAAAAATTGATTGAAAATAGTCTGAACGGAAACTTCAGCATGATTAGATTCATAGTTCGCGTTTGAGTGAACACTTTCTGATGGTCTATGTTACTCGGACACTGTAAAAGGTGTCGAACACGTTTGATGGTCTAAACAGAAACTTCAGCATGACTAGATTCATTGTGCATCTCCCTTTAGACATATTTGATATATATTAGGATTTAGGGGAATTTTGTTAAAGATAAGAGGATAGCGCTAAGGAAAGGTTATTATTATTCTTATAATTATTATTAATAATAATATTATTTTTATCAACTGTATAGGTACAGTATTTTAGGACAAGGGGCTGTCTAATATCAACTACTGAAAAAGATCTCATGTCAATTAAACTTCATATCATTAGCCTACCCCACAAAAACTTGCAACTCGTAGAACTGTTCCCAAATGTTCTGTGATTCACTTCTAGCGGTAGAACCAAGGGTCCATGCCAAGTTTTGATCTCAGCAAGCCGGCACCGCACTTGGGCAGCCCAGCACGGCCAAAAGCCACCTCTACTTATTAACATGTTCTATCTTTTTTAACATATGAAATATTCTTATATATAAAGATCCCCATTTCTACACGATCCTAAATCTGTATGTCCTGGAGTTTGCGTGCCGAACGATAGGCGCTTCTATTTCGTCCATCCACATCATTACATTTTAAAGCCGCCAGCAATTTCCCTGTAGAAGGGCTTTATAGAATATGTACCTGTTAAGTCAAATCACTGTCTAAAGCCTTTGTTTACCATATTCCTCATCTGTTCTGCTATTTGGAGACCTTCCCCTGCTCACCTGAACTGTTCAAATCCCAAAACACATGTTTTATCCTCCTATCTTTAAAGTTCCCTACCGAAAAGTGGATCCTCCTATCTTTAAAGTTCTCTACCGAAAAGTGGCCTTAGTCCAGTGTCTGTGAGATTCTACTTAGACACTGCATACAGCAATACCATAGAATAGCAATGCGCACCTCCAGACCAGAGTGACAAGAACGAATCAGTATTGTATTCAAAGTATACTCCTTGTTGATCATTGTGAACATGTTCTGGTGAACACTTTTAAAGCAGATAGCCCTTGTCAGTGTAGATGCATTTGTTCTTCAGTTCTGGCTCAGATGATGAATGAGTCTATTTTTGCAGGGAAACCAGTGTACATGTACAGTATGGGAGGCCTAGCAGAATATTGCGTAATTCCGGCACATGGTTTAACTATACTTCCGGACTCGCTGCCATATACTGAATCTGCAATTTTAGGATGTGCAGTTTTTACAGCGTATGGTGCTATGGCTCATGCTGCTGAAGTGCGTGGTGGAGACTCCATTGCTGTGATTGGTATTGGAGGTGTTGGCTCCAGGTACACACCAAAGACTTTTTGTCATTGAAGGCTGTGTATGAGCTTGAGTAGAAGATCTATATTATAATGTAAAGCCTTTTTAGTGTGTAGACTAAGGTATCTTACTCAACATTGCTCTTCTTGGGCTTGAGCATATTGGCCTTGATTTCTGTTTTCGTAGCTGCTTGAGTGCTGCTGTAAAGAAATATGAAATAATGTTTTAGGGCCCTTGTACATCTAGCTTATTTATAGGAAACACATATGAAGATGCAGTTGAAGTTAATTAAGCTGCCATATGTTGGTATAATTCAAGAAATCTAGGACGGACAGAATCCAAGTCACAATAATCTCAATATGGAGATGCTTAGCTGAGAATGGATCACAGAATGGTCAATATGCATTAACATGTGAGTCACACATTAGTTCTGCCAAGGACAATATATGAGACTACGAGAGTACTGCCACATGCATGCATTAGGATGGAAGAAAATCACTGTTTCCTTGCCTGACAATAGATCTATGCCTCAGTTGTCTACAGATAGCACGTGCGTTTGGTGCTTCTCCCATTATTGCTGTGGACATTAGTGATGAGAAGCTCCAGAATGCTAAGGCTGTTGGCGCCACTCACATAGTAAATGCGCAGAAAGAAGATGCAGTTGAAAAAATCAAAGTAATGTACTTATCCTCTCCTTCATCAGTTTCTAGTTTCATATGTTACAACACCGAGAACTACTAAAACAATCATGTCTGGACATAGCCTGAGAATTGAGGCCATGTCAAGACTTGATGTAGTTCTCTCAGTTTATTTAGGGTGTCTTTCCAATGTCTTGGACAAGACTGCTTGAGTTTGTTTCTGGGCTCTCGCCTTTGAGCACCGGCAATCTGCAGTTTCGCTTTATTTTGACATGATCCTCATGAATTTACTCCTAATGTTACCAAAGCCTTCTTTGTATGATTCGGTCGTTAGGTAGTGCATGGCTATCTTGTCAGCAGATGCTTAGCTTCTGCAGGAAGACCCATGTTGACAAGAAGCTATACATGAAACTTGGAATTTCTCTGGAAGTTTTGGAATTCAGAGTTTGTTTACTTGGGCCTTGAAGATTTATTTTAGGAATATAATTTTGTAGGTGTCTTTAAGCAATGTCAATCATGTGCATGTTTATTCCAAGTGACTGAGGTTGAAGCTTGACGTTTCTTCTTGGTCCTTCAAATGCAATTTGTAAGCCATATATATTGCCAAATGGTGGAAGATTTCATGGTTTTCTGCACAAGGTGATTTGATTCTTAGGCTGACTCTTTTTCTAAATTGTTTGGACAGGAATTAACTGGAGGAGTGGGTGTTGACATCGCCATTGAAGCTCTCGGAAAACCTCGCACATTTCAACAGTGCACCCAAAGTGTTCGTGATGGAGGAAAAGCAGTCATGATTGGGCTTGCTGATTCGAGTGCCAGAGGAGAGGTTGATATAAACCGCCTTGTTCGTAGACAGGTGCACATGCATATAACCTTCAGAATAGTTTTATTTGCCATGTTTAATGTACTAGATCAACTTCGTGGCAATCTGTTCAGAATCATTACTTGTGTTTGCATGCAAGGTTTAATTACTAGCAGTCGCATATTACAGCCCTTGTAGTGGGGCCAAATTAAAGACTAACTACAATTGTTGTGGTTAGAGACTGTATACACTGATTTTGACTGGATGCGAATTAATGGTGTTGATCTAGTGGTATGTTCATGAGATTTCTACACCCTAGAAAGAGGTGGAAATCTCACACCCAGCAACCTTAAAAAATAGCTAGGCATGCTTTTGCCCCGTATTACCCTCATTTTTACACTCAGCCTAAGCCCTAAAGTATCTTCTGTCTGATCAATTGTGCCACTCTTCTAGTTGTTAGACATCACTTCTTAATCATAGCTGCAGATACGTGTGCCACAGTAACTAACATTAGGATGTAGTAATCTTGAGGAAATAAATGTTGCCATATATATTTGTTAAGGTTGAGATTATCATAATTGAGGTATGGACGAATTAGCCTAAAACAAGATTCTACTACTGCTTGATTGAAATTTTCTTTATGATGATATTACCTTGTATCATCTTTCTTGCTGCCTACCCCAAACAAAAAGTTCTCGTGTTCCCATTGTTAAACTTTGGTAGACGAATATCAGATGGGAAACACTACTTGCCATAGTTTTTATTAGCAAATTCATAGCCTAAGTCATCCAGTTTACCTTTTTGTATTGGAAAGACAATTTTTTTTGATTTGATAGGAATGATATGACTACATTGGTCGCTACCTTGTTCTACATTGACCATCCTAATCCTAGTATTTTGTTGATCATTGGTTAACAGGTGAAAATTATTGGTTCATATGGAGCAAGAGCCAGACAGGATCTACCGAAGATAGTTAAACTGGCAGAGACGGGCACATTTAATCTCAGTACGGCAGTTTCTAAAATATACAACTTTGAGGAGGCAGACAGAGCATACCAAGATCTCAACCAAGGCAGCATTATTGGCCGTGCAGTAGTTAATATAGCTTGAAAGTGATGTTGAGGATGGACAAACAATTGCCTTCACGTCGCAAAAGCAAAAAATTAATGTGTGCTGTAGCTAAACACGTATGTTTGATGTAATAACACAATTTTTCTGAATTGTCACGCTAACTCTGCATAATTGTAGATGAGATGTTGAGCTTGCTCGTTTCGACGGGGGAAACCCACACGAAAGATTATGCGTGACTCCTAGAATGGACCCATCATTAAACCTTACTGTAGTATGTACCAATACAGAGTCCGGGGGCATATTGCCAGAGACAACGTAACAAAATGCGAGGAGTGGCTAATGGTCACTTGTTTTCTTCCGTGTTAACATTTGTTCTTTTTACTTCACATAAATGCGAAATGAAGCTGAGGAGGCAACGTAAGCCAATTGTGCTATATGCCGTGCAAGTGTGCAGCATCTATAGCTTTTTATTTCCCTCGCCATTTTCATATGCAACAACGGAAATACAGTACAAGTCATTTAACATTACAGGTGTTATTGAATTTTTCGAGCCTATCGGTGAGGCTATAAGGCTTTACTAGTGAACGATCCATCTCATCTCAAGTTAATATATGCTTCTTCGATGTTTCGGCACAAGGGAACACTTATTTTGTTTTTATGGTATAACTTTAAAATGACAGCAATCTATTCACTGATTAATTTTTTTTCTTTTGTAAATTGTAACCATTAATAAACTCCTTTAAGCTTAGCTGGCGCCCTTCTGGGTTTCTTCAAAACAACAAGGGGTTAAATGAGCTTAGAATATAGGGAAGAAGGGTTATTACAGACACAGGTAGTTAGAGACTCAGATCTCTATACTCCACTCAGCAGGTTATGGGGTTCTATTCTCATAATCGACATTGTGCGGTTAATTCATACCGGAAAATAATTTCAACATTAATTTTTGAGAAGGATCAACCTTTCACCGACCATGTGTTTTTTAAGTTTTTCGAATAAGGTTCAAATTTCTATCGACTCCAGGGTGCTTCCCTCACGTCTGAAGTCAAGTCCAAAACTTCACAAATGTAAGTCTACCACTTCTTTACCCGTTTAGCTACAACAATCGACATGTTAAGGCGAATTCGTGCATTCCGTTGTTAGAACCAACCGTCGATGATATTATTTATAATGCGCAAAACATTAGAGCAAGTTTATTGGTCACCAATAACACAATAAACCCTCTAAAAACCTTTCACTACGAATTAAGGTAGAAAACAATTTGGAATTAGTGTCATTAAGAATCTATTGCTAATATGGTTCACATAGTTCAAGATATTTGAGATGGGTCACCATGTGGGTTGAGCACTTGAGCTATATGATGAAAGGTACACATTACTTCTATCAACATTTAAGAATGATCTATAAACTGCATTTGCATCAGTCATTAAGAGTCATGGACGACTGGACGTAGTCGTTTACAAAATTGATGATTTCATAGCAAGAGCCAAAGTGTACTATCCCACCGTCATTGGACTAAAAAAATGGGAGGTATCACAGGCAGCCTCTAACCCCCTACACTTTCTGCCCCGATGAAAATGAATTTAAAGCAGATTAGTTGATTAATGATGTTGTACATATGATTTTCGTTGAGAGTGCAATCAGAGAACGCTACGCCAGGCAACCCGTGAAATTAGGCAAGAGCAATAGCTCAAACTCAACTTTGGATGTCTTACCAAAATCTCTAACCCATCAAAACCTTCAGTTTATTGGAGTATTTGAGGAAAGCCAAGGCCGGGTTATCCTTAGGAGAAGCTCGCACCCTGGTGGACCTTCTCACAACTGCATCTTCCATCGCAACTCTCTGAGCAATGTCCTTGGATCTCTTCAGTAATTCCCGGCTGCAGAGAAAACAGATTATTTAAAGAGGACTATGAAAGTTTTGGCAACATAGTCAGGAAATATGGTAAGACAGGAAAGCCTACAAAGAGAAAACAATAGGTCTGCAAGAATACTTGTACCTAACCGCACTCTTAAATTGGAAGCTATGTCCTTCAAAAAAAAAAAAAAAAAAATTGGAAGCTATGACACGCTGCAGACTTTTCAAACAAAAGGGGCCTTGAAGATTTGACATTGCGTAGGCTTATGAGAAATTATGTCAATTAGAAGTAATGAATTCTAAAATTTTACTTGATTCCAGAAACAGAAAGTCACACAATTCTCAAAGCCATGAGCATCCAGGATTTCCACTAGTTTGCCTTTACATTATAAAAAAGCAGAAAAAGTCACCGTTCCCTAAAGCCAGTGGCTTTCTATGATTCCGAAAGGGCTTCTATTCCACTCACAACATAAGGCATGCTATTTGAAAAGTTTTAATCATGGAAGCATGAAAAGTTGATGACACGGTTTCTTATTAATATAAATTCTGTAAGTTACCTAGAAATAATTAGCGCTAATCAAGTAGTTCCATCACTTATGTTCCAAAGCATTGTCATTAGTGACTTACCTTATTCTAGAATAATGCTTCTCGAGCTGCCTTTTGAGAGCCCTCTCTCTCTCCCCCTTCGGATTCAAGGAACCCACCAATGCATCAAACTGTGAAATACAGAGAAGCACACAGTTAGAATATAAACCAATAAGGCAACAACATTTCAAAAGAAAAAAAAAAAAAAGAAATTGACCAACTGCAAACTCCTAAAAAAATTTACTCCTCGCCCTGCTAAATATGTCACGATCTTTTATTTTCGGATGTCCCAAGAAGAAATCAACAGTAGGTGACGAGGTTGGAAATAAACAAAGATTTCTGAGTTCTCGCCAAATGAATACTCTATTTCAAAAGTAAATTTTTTGATAAAGTAGCAACTGGTAATAATTACCAGTTTTTAGAAAAACAATTACAGTCTTCAATATGGTTAAAATTTTGTTTTACTGTTGAAAATTAATACCTCTTCCTTACTGCAATAGTAACCCCACCGCTTAGAGTCTGAACTCTCCACAAATACTCGCCCATCACGTCGGAAAAACCAGTATCTGTTGAAATCTCTATCTCTACCCAAGGAATTGGTCCGAATAACGCGTTTCTCCATTTCCTTCTCAAGAAATTCTTTCTGCAACAAAGCAGTGAAGGTATCAGGTTCACAGAACTCATGTCCCCGTTTTCCACATATATTTCAGATAAAGTGACATCTATAAAACTGATACAAATAAAATACCACACCCACCCTTTCTACTTTGCTCTTTTCAAGATCATCCAATAGCTTCTTCGTTTTTTCACGCAGTCCACTGCTTTTATGACCATCATCACTACATAAAACCAGAGTAGGCTGATCAACAAATGCATCCCAGTCTTAAAAAAAATTCTCATGGAAGTAATAAAGAAGAAAACAAACCCATTTTCCAACGAATGTTTTGAATCAGATGACAATGTCTCCGTGTTACCATTCTCCATAATTTCAACATTGTCTTCATCTACAATTGAGATATCTCCAGCAGGAAGAGAACTTTCCCCCAGCACTACCCCATTGGCTTCAGAGACAGCCTTCAGGCGTTCCTTAGCTTCTCTCTTCTTCTTACCTTCTTCTAATGCTTCACCTCTTTTTTCGGCAGCAAGTGCATGTCGTTCTTCAAGATACTCATCCAACTTAACCCTCACAATATCTGTGGCAATGGCGTGGTCAACTAGTTCCTTTAAGATTCTGAGTTTGACAGTAGGATCTAATAGACCATAATGACCCCGCTTTATGGTTGATATATGAGTTGCTAATTCCGATATGCCGATCATTTCAATAAAATCACACAAATACTCTGTCCATGTGATTACTGTAATCTGCAATAGAGAGAAAATTGAGATGGTAAGCTAGGTAACATGGTTACATGAGACATATACAGAATACAATGAGATTTAGGAAGGCGATATGCCAGCAAGTCAAAGGAGTTTGGAGTTTCTTAAGTAGTATTGATAGTCAGCAATTTAAAGGAAGAAAAGGCATGAAACTTGCAAAGACATTGACCTTTGGTTTACGGTTCCTTTTCTCCAAAACCATATAATATTCACCCGCATCATTTATAAGCAAGCGAAGAAGAGCTGCATGGGTTTCCACCAAAAGAGCAAGATTGCTGTCCTTGTGGCATATTGCCTTTTCCAAATCTTCAAGAGAATATGGCCACAAGTACAACAGCCTACCAAAACATGAACAAAAATCCCAAATCATTAAAAGGTCCCCGAAATAATCCATCTGAATGGAGAAGTCTCTGGATGGCGAAGGGCGATCAGTGAAAACTGGATCATCGGCACCAGGCTGCACCAGCTGATCTTCAATTGGATATTTGATGGATTCATCCCCTGCAAATGCACCTACTAATTTAGGAGACATACCAGAAGCATCAAAAATGTGTACCCTATTGATCTATCACTGAATCACAAACAAAGAACAACAATACATAGCAGAAAAATTTGAATTTATGCGAAATCTCTAGTGAAGAGAGCACTCCATGTACAACGTATAAGCAACATGTTAAAAGTACCCACCATTCTCAACAGCATTGTCACTGATAGGACCGTCAGATTTCTCCCTCTCCGATTTGTTCCTTTTGTGGTTTCCATTACTTCCTACCTGAAGGCCCTAATCATGAGTATCCAAAAATAAAAAAGGAGGGAGAGAGAGAGAGAGAGATTAGCATTAACTAAAATACAGATAGTAAAACCAAACAAATGCACAAGGGAAACAAATGACACTTACGTACCTCATTTTTCTTTCTCTTTTTGTTGGTGACTACACACCCATTCAGGAAGAACATTTTGCCATTCAAATCTTCCGGAAGATCGGTAGAAATCCCATACTTTGATGCTAAATTACCATGAATCACCCAAGGGATACTCCGATAAGTAGACTCCCTAATAAAAGATTTTAGCACCTCTCGGCCAAATGGAAGTTTCTTCCGAACAAGATCTTCTTCATCTAGCACTGCACTTCCATTTATTTTACCATCATCATCAATCCATGCCACTTCATACTGAGTCTTGCCTGACTCCTCTAAAACTTTAGCTATCTTGCATGGATGTACACCACCCTCCTTCTTTCCGTGCAGTTCCACACCCTCAACAAGCTTTTCTTGCACGTCAACCTTAATTTTGCGAACCAAGTCAGTCAGAGGGAGCATACCTGTGAACAGGATGAAAAGTTGAGTTTGCATGACAAAGGCAAGTTTCTTCTAGAATGTTACATGGATGCACATAAAAGCACAAAATCAGTTCAAAATCAGTATCACAACTGAACATCTGACCCAGCACTGCATAGTAGATGCTTTTATACAGCTGAAATTGTATCTTGGAATTTTGACCCACATATTCTAGAGGATGAAACTGAAATTCTGGTAATCAACAAATGAACCATCCCATAAGAAGAAAAATCTTCCAAATGATCCATATATCTACACGACAAGCGACCCGACATCCAAAATAGTAGATATGCAACTGCTACGGGACACATAAAAGACTAGGGTGTTTGACTTGAATGACAGGATCACAGGATACAATAATCTCAATACTAACTCTAGTAAAATATAATGCCCTACAAAGAACCTAGAAATCATTTTTTGTCTATTAAAGAAAGACAAATCATCTCTACAGAAGAGTCCTCAAGTTCAATAATATTTCTCTATTCAGGACAGATATCACTTAAGTTTAGTGACCTTTTTATAAGAAAAGGATAAAAATTTACAAAAAATAATTAAATACTCCCTTTCTCTTTCATCCCAATATGAGATACTAGCTACTTACATACTTTGACCAATAGAAGGAGCAACAGAATGAGAATACCAGAATACTAAAAGTCAGTAATCATCAGGTTATGTATTAATTTAACAATGAAGCAGTCTACAATAGTACTCAGTTGTCCAATAGATGTATTTGTTGGAGTACAGAGTAAACACAAGTATTACCAATACTCTACCTGAGGCTTGCGGAAGAGTTTATAAAGGATATTTCATATTGTACCGTTTCTTACCTCTCTTTTAACTAGAGTATTGCAGGACGAGACTAGGAGAATTATATGTTCAACCCACAAACAACGTAGTAGTCAAACCAATATCAGGGACAAACAACTAAAGCGAAAGAGAGATGTAGAAACCCAAATGACCTTCGGAAGTACAAAAGAATCAAAAAGTAATGTCGATTAGTGGCGAACAATGCTGCTTATGTTGCAGGGGATGCCCACTCCTAGAATCCGGCCTGCTTCTCGCCCAAACAAACCACACACAAGCTAGTCGGATTGGTGAGGGGGACAAATTTTGAGAAACACTAAAAAACATGCCTTTCGACCCAAATAAGAGGACCGTCTTCCAGAGGAATATAAGAAATGGACTCAGTCGGAGAAAAAATCAGAATGCGGCAATCACACAGCCAACAAAATGTCTAGAGAGTTGCTGATTTTAATTTACGAAAAATATTTTCAGAAAACTAAAGGAAGATCAATTACAAATTATTGATGATATAACACCAATTATTCTCGTAAATTCAAAAAAAAAAAAAAAAGAAAACTGTGTCATATGACTGTGCAGAAGTCCATATCCTCTCTGGCAGTACTCTCATATTCACCGGAAATTATTAATATGAAGCATATCCTTGGAGATGTCATTCCTGTAGTTGATGACCATAAGTGGACAAAGTGACCAGACAAGCATCAGAAAGATGGTCCAAAGCCAACTGAAGCAACGAGCAAGGTTAAGGTCCACTATTATTACTAAAAGCCCATAGCGCCAAAAAATAAGTGGCAAACCCTCAAACAAGTTAACATTGTTGCTAAGCATGAATGAGAACTGCGGGTAAGCCCCCCTCAACAAACATCAAGGACCCTATATACAAACCCTCTTCATATCAACAACCCAAAGCCACTTCATGTCTTTCCTTGAATTCATTACTTCACAGTTAACAAAAGATGATCCCTGCTGTCTCCTCTCCTCCTCTAACCATTTCATCAAACACAAACATGATGATTTCCTGTATTTTGTCCTCTGAACTCTCTGAGGGAGAAAATAACTTGACAGTTGATGTTGGACTAATTTCGTTGGGTTCATCCTTCCCAGTTATTCATTCTTTTGTAAATGAGCTCTTGCCCTTCTTTTAAAATTGTGTGTCATCCCCTCAATTCTCTTCTATATACACAACCATTACCTATTGAAAAACAAAAAGTTATTAACATCTAGTGGGCTTTGTTTCTTTCGTAATCGATTCGTCAGCCCTTCCCCATACCCCTTTCCAGTTATAATAAAAGAGATGAAACAGCAATATGCTAAATGCTAATATCCCATCTGAAGCATTTTCCTAAACAAGTATGGCTCCTCCCTTCAACAGATTACACATATTTTTTAATAACCAATAGCATGTATTAAGCAAACGACACCAAAGTCACATTAAGATCTCACGTGGCTGAAGATTTGATAAAGGAAAAATGAAAGGATAGAGGAAGAAAAGTAGTGCCAAACAATAATAGAGTTGAACATTCACATGTTTGTATCTTCCTAGACCCTGTGTTAGTGGAATATTTGTTTGTTTCTGGGTTGGAGTAGGCGAACGAATCGAACCATTTCTAATAGTTTAAAACCACATCAGTGCTGGTGAAATGTGGAAGAAGACCCAGAGTTACTATCACAGTTGTTTTCCACGCTTTATGTCATGTTTCTGCTCAAGAAAAATGATCACTCGTACAGCCTGATCTCATAAAGTACTCTTTTATTATTCCCACATCTTTGAAGACCTTTATGTTGGAAGAACTAAGAAGATGAAGAAGGAAAAAATTATGCTATATTTTCAGTCATTTAGCTGCTCTTAACAACAAGGAAAAAAAGAATCTTCGATCACGTTTACATGAATTGCTTAACTACCCATACAGATTGCTCGATGCTTTATATTTCAGAAATTAGATTTTTCTATTATTCAGTAGCTAACTTTTACCATATCCATCTATTTCAGATGGAGCCAAAGACTCGTGCTTCTTTGGTTTTCAAATATAATGGACAACATCAAAAATGACTCATAAGATCCTTTGCCCTTCTACTATAATGGAGTAGCAAACGATCAACTCACAAGTCAATGGGAAACAGTCTCTATGTAATAGTTATTACAGGATAAGACTTTGTACACCCGATCATCCCCCCCCCCCCCCACTCCACTTGTGTGGGAGACTCTCTGAAGGCACTAGGCTAATGTAGTGTTGGTGTTGTCACTAGCTAAATCTTATCCATCTTTTACTCCTAATTATTTAGCAACTAGGTACAGAGTGAACCCCCAAGCAGACCTAGATCGAGGCCAATAGAAACACAAAAGCTTGCCAGATCTAGGGCATAACCAAAACCAACATCCCGGTTTGAAGGTGCAAATAAGCTTCGGGATGATACGAACATGGCCTACTTCTCAGGTCCCTTTCTATTGAAATATTATATGAATGAATGGAAGTTATTAGGAATTTGCCAAATAAAAAATAATCAGACACAATAATACTTATACAAGTTCGTACTTAAGAGCATAACTTGAACTACTGCCCTTGGCTTACAATGGTTTCTGCATACCTAGACGTTCTTACCAACACGGTAAATGCAATTAGTATGGACATGGAAAAAAAGTAACCCGCGTAGTATAATTTCAACCATTTGTATGTCAGCAGATTATCAAACCAGGACAAAGAAACAGAGTAGCTAGCAGAACAATCTAAGTAGAAAGTCTTACTAAATTGAATCGCTTGTAGGATAGGCCCGATTAATTCTTCAGGAAGATTCTGAACCTTCTCTAACGCCCGTTGCTCCGAGACTAAAGCCTCTTCATAAGTCAGGTTAGTCTTTCCAGTTACTTTACATGTCCATACTCTTTGGCGGTACAAATTAATCCGCTTCAGATATTGTCTACTCACAATTAAGGATCCAAAAGCAGAAGGGGTAAGCATACAAATAAAAAGCAGTAAAGAAGAATAAATAATTAACTTAAAAAGAGAAAAGGATACTGGTAATCCCGGAAAATCTCCTTGGTGAACCGAACTTGAAACACAAGCTCCCGGGCTTCTAAATCATTGGGAGGTTCCAACAAGGAGAACGGCTTTCTCTTCAGCAGCGGCATTTGCCCAACGCACTCAGGAAGACCACAAACTGACAATCAGCACTTTGACGCGCCCCACCAGTAAGAAACGCGTCAACACAGACCCAAAGCAAACCCTAGCATGTCTTCAAAACAGCATAAACACAACACAATTAGAATTACACCAACAACATTGATCCCCAACGACATAAATAAATCAAAATTACACTAATCTCAAAGATACAACAATTGCCGCCCAACACTTTCAGACGCTGGTAAGTAATAAATGCGCCAAAACATACGAAAACCAAACCCTAGACTGCCTCCAAACCAGCATAAACACAACAAAACCAGACTAACCCCACACCAACATCCGACGCAAAACTACACAATTCCAAGACACACAACACCAAAACAATCAAACCCCATCATCCAAATCAACCTCAATCACCAATGCATCGAAACATGCAACACAAAAACCCTACCAACACCTCCAAAACCAACAACAACCCACAAAAACCAAACCCAAACCAGCACAAATCATCCAAAACCCACCAACACACAACCAATCACCATCACAAATTTCAATACAACAATGCAGCACCAAATTCCAACCATCCTCATCAAAAAAACCACAAACCCTAAACACAATCACTTTTTTCCAACAGACCAACAACACCAAACACAACAAAACCCCCAAACCAACCACACCATTCTACTCTACCATCAAAATTAGCATCTGGGTCAATCATAAAAACACCAAAAACATCCAAAGACTCAACCTTTATGCCAAAAAACATGCCAAGGTTAAAAAAACACATGTTCCCGCCACATATAATACAACAAGTATAAAAATAAAGAGCTAAAAATGCATAAAATGTGATGAAAAAGAGAGCTTACAGAATGTAGGGAAGTTGGGTTTAATCTGAGTGGGAAAATGTGGAGCGATTCTTAAGGGGTTGTTTGTTTGTTTGGTGGTCAAGTTTAGTTAAAGTGCAAATATATGTTGTTACTTGTGTTGTTGGTGTTATATATATAAAGAGAGAAGAGAAGTGGAGTTACTTATGTTTTTGAGTTTCGGTGGAACTGTCTGGCGCTATACTCTTTCTCTCACTTTTTGGGTCTTCCATCTTTCTAGGAACACCAACTTTCATTGCTTTTTTTGTTACTTTTTGTTTTTATTGAAGTTTATAATATTGTTTTTTTTTTGTGCAAAGTTAATAATATTCGAGATTTGTAATATTGGATATTTATAATTTAGGTCCGGATACGCAAAGCACTTAGATCAACAGGGGTTTTTCTAGCTTAATTAGAGGTCTCGGGTTCGAGACCATGGGGATACAGCTGTATTAAAACTCTGCATTGCGAAAATTCAAAAAAAAAAAAAAGATTTGGGTAAAAAAAATTTGTTTGGAATTTAGGTTTGAAGTCAAAAGAACTATCTTGGGAATAAATGACACAAAGTAGGGATTGTTCTCGAATTATCCAAAGTTGGAAATATCAGTGGAATACCGCCAAAGTTCGGAATATTGGAGTTAAATTTTTCTTTTTATTATCACAGAAGTTAATAGTGTTGGATATTTATAATTTACTCCCTGTGATATATAGTTTTTTTTTTTTTTTCGAGACTAGCCTTTGACTTTCAAATATCTCCAAAGTATAAACTTGTTTTTTGACTGAAGTGAGGAAAAGATTACAAGATATGACCTTTCGCAGAGGTCGCCATATTATGAGTCTCTACGTTAAAGATACTAGGAATATAAGACAATTCTATACAATGAAAATCGAGAAGAATCCTAGCAACGTCCTCTTAAGATAGCACCAAAGGAAGTACGGCAAACGACATCGGCCACCCCAGCTTTGACCACAACAAGGCAATCTGTAAAAACAACCTCATGGAAATAACCATGATCAAAAGCCACTTAAAACAAAAGAGTAATCCCTTCATCCTGAAATGGAGACTCTACAACATGGATTTGCCTGGTTTGTCTATGACTATGCCAGAAGCATCTCTCGCAAACCAACCAATTCCATCGTTAAAATATTGACACCAAGCCCCGTCAATAACGATAGAGATCTTAGAGGAGCAATACATAGGGCAACCTATCAAATAAACTGCTCAAAAGATAATGAAGAATTCCTTCCATACTCATGTCACTCTTCCCCTTCTTACCTTTTTTCTTCAATGACCATCAAATTTGCAAGAATTTTTGTAATCATACAACATCATAGCACACCGAATGATCCTAGTGGGGTCGCTACTAACACCACGAAATAAACTCTCATTTTTGGCCTAGCAAATGGCCCAAAGGCAAGCCACGAACAAGAGATAAGGCTTAGAGGACTCGTCGCTCCTTTTCTCCATGAAGATAAACCAGTTCCACACCCAATGGTACTAATCGTTTGATGTCAAGCCATCTGTAAACCAAAGGGACCACCCTGTCATACATGACAAGAGATAGGACATAGTCCTCAAAAGTACCAGAATTACAAAGCTTACAGGAAATATTTATAATTATATTACGGCGCAAGAATTCCTTACCCATAGGAAGAGCATCGGACATCAACTTCTATAAGAAAATTTTCCATTTTGGGGACATGTTCAACTTTCACAGGATCTTCCAATCCGTCCTTTTAAGATGCGAGTCATGGGGGTCTGTGCCATAATCAAAAGAAAGGAGAATATCCAAAGCGACTTGAAACCCGTTCCAACTGTGTAATTGCCATGGAACTAGGGGCGAAAATAGAGTCCACCAAGCCACTACGCGGAAGAGGGTTAGCTTTAATCTTCGTCGTCCATGCATGATCAAACAGATTATCAACAACCATCTTATTCCACTTACAAGTAGGGGTAAGGCTAATTGACCTAAAGTTCTCAAGATTTTAGTTGCATTGAGCGTATTGAATTATATCATGAGGTAAGCATTTACCTTATACCCTAGGCTCATTCCACAAACAAACCAGAAGGGCTATCAATCCTCCAAACTGCTCTAGCCTTGACCAACTCAAAGCCCCAAAGGATGCCCTTTCAACCGCAAGTAGAGTAAGCATTAGAGTATAAACCTTCTCCAAAGAGGTTATGAGATCTCATGTTGTACTTTGCCCTAAACAAATGTGCAAATTAATAATTATTTGTAGAAATAATGTGCCACTTTTATTTTTTCAAGAGGGCTTGGTTAAAATCGGAAGCATCCTATTTTCCCGAAACCGTGAGACTTTGGGAGGGTAATATGATTCCAACTCCGCCAATAAATAGTAGAAGATTTCTTAGGGCTCGCCCACCAAAACAAGGCTATTAAAAACTTTATCTTTTTAGGCAAACTTATAGGAATCTTAAATATCGATAGAACATAAACTGCAAGGAAGACAAAACCACATAAATCAAAGCAGGTCTACATGCTGGGGAAAGATGGATCGCACTCCAAGAACTTAGTCTTTGGTGAATCTTGTTAACTAAGTTTTCAAAATTTTCTTTTTTTGTAACTCCAAAGTCAGTAGGTAAACCAAGATAGGTACCAAGATAGCTATGATAGCTGATACGGTCGTAGGACTTGCTCATGTCTGCCTTAACAACAATCTTGAAATGAGAACATTTCTTAGTTCGTCTAACATTCTCCAAATCTCATGACCAATAAGAATATTTTCATAAATTAGTCGACCCGTAACAAAAGCAATTTATTACATCCCAATCAAGAAAGGAATCACTTTCCTTAATCGATATGTGATACACTTGATAAAAATATTGTAAATAACAGTACAAAGACTGATTGGTCGAAATTGGTCAATAGAATTCAGATTCAGACACTTAAGGATAAGGCAAATGAAGGTTCCTGGAGAATATTAACCAAACTCGTAATAGAAAGCACAACCACTGTAATGTCAACCTTGACCTAGGACCAACATTTTTGATCAAACACAACCGGGTTACCATCCGGCCCCGAAGATTTAGTCGGACTCATTTAAAAGACATCTAATTTAACTTCTTTAGAAGTGAAGGACTTGTTAAGATAATTAATATTCTCTTTCGAAAGACTATTAAGGATTTCATCAACAATACTTTGATGATCCAACATAGTAAGAATATCCAAGGACAAGGCATGAAGGCTATCTAAATGGAAATTATCCAACATACGTACTCTTCTTGCCTATTACCATTTTCATGAAACCTATACTAGATAATATTGAGCCCTGATGACGGCAACACCTTTATAAACATGGGTCTTCTACGTGTCACATCATGTTCAAAATTACATAGCAGTAACATGTTTTGGGGTCATAAACATCACCGATTTGGAGAGCATGAGAGAGGAATTGGAATAATTAACCATGGATGTTCAGAAACATGTGGAATATAATTGAAAGCTTTACTAAGGGTAGTTTAGAGATTTTATATAGTTTGCCTTGGCAAAATCAACACCCTTGATTTTTTATTTGGGTTTTCCCTTTCCTTTAGGCATGATCCTTTAGTTTATATATTAGTGTACCTTCCACTTTGTTTTTTTTTTAATCCCTTACTGCTCCCATCTGTCTTTCAAATTTTTTTGTTCTTTCCTCTTGATTAATAAGTTCCTTCCTCCTTTGTCTTTTTCACTTTATTTCTACCTTTTCAGCAACCAAATAATCATTATATATTTACAAGTTCTCAGTAGCATAACCCTAACATGCACCCCGTGTGGCGGCGGACTAGAAATATTGGCATTACCTTCATGGACTTTGTACATATCAATTAATCGCTAGACACTTGGTGGAAGTGTTCTCTTGGCTATCTTGTTGACTATGAAGTCTTTGGCCAAGGGTCCATGCGCAGGAGAGGTCAAGAATTACTGGATTTCAAGGGGTGATATTATTGTCTATAAGATGAGGGATATGTATGTCTTTCCTTTCTCCCATGAGCTTTATCGTAGGGACACCATTGGTAGGAATATTTCATGCTTTGATGGTGTCCAAATAGTTTTTAAAGAATGGACACCAAATACAGTTCCCAGAACAGTCTATTTCTCACATGCAACACTTTGGGAAGGCTCTATGGTTTACCTTTTGAAGACCTTAACGCTCATGTTGATAATTTAGCAAGTCAGTTGTTTGGCACTCCCTTCATAGTGGGTTTCCCTCCCTGGGTAGCCCGGTTCCCACTCTTGATCACCTGAAAATCTGGGTAAGGGTCGAGGCGGGTGTCCCTCTCATTCCCGGTTTTTTCCTTTGAGTGGAGGATGGCTTCTTGCTATGTACTCAATTCAAATATGAAGATATTTTCAAGTATTGTGTCAAGTGCAACCACATTGGACTTCAAATGACCCATATTTATACTATCTTAATTAACATGGATTGGGGCCCTCGGACCACCATTTGGTTGTGCAGAGCTCAATTGACAAAAGACTTCAACTATTGGTGCTCCAATTTAAACTCTTGATCATCACATGGGTCTCAATTAGAAACTTATGACGATAATAATGGATCTCAGGGGTCTCCAAATGACACTTCCCCAATGTCTAATCAGTCGGATGTAAACACTCCCCAACTCCCCATGTGGTTTGTTACGATCTTGTGAGCTCAAATTCTAACCACAGTGAGACCTACTTTCCTATGAGCCCTTCTGAGGGGGAGGATTTCATTGCTTATGGACTTGATCAGTATGGTTTGGCTTCTATGAATCTTGACAACGAATTTTCTTCACATGTGGTTAAAATCTACAAATTGTGTCTGATGGGGACCAAGTTTCGCCTAGACCTATCATTACTTCTTTGGCGTGTAATATTCCGGTGGCTCTAGTTAAGAGTAGGAATGACTCCCCTGCTTCAATCGTGACTGATGGAGCAATCATGTTCTTGTTGGTTATGTGGACCTAATTAGACACTTCTAATTAGTTACTTAATTCAACTAATTAAGTTAAACCCCCAAGAACATGTTTTAGCATGTTA
>CAAKMY010092458.1:0-12506 GCA_901111285.1 Corrigiola litoralis | reverse complement strand
AAAAAATAAAAATAAAAAAAAAAAAGAGAAAGAGAGTTTACCATAAGCATGGCCTATTCTGTCTGTGTCCTTGAAACCCAAGACAACAGCCACACATAACACCATTAGGATCCAATTGGCCTCTGGTATATATATCCGCCCATAGATGTCATCAGAAGTGTGGACTATTTTAACACGTGGGAAGCATTTCAAGGCTCTGCACTGACTAATGATCGAGAAATTTGCTGATATTATAGCTTGACTGGCCACAACAGTTGCAAGAGTGGCAATCACAAAAATTGGCCAAAAGATGGGTTCTGACGAGCCGAAGGAAAAGATGAGAAAGGGACTTGTCAGGCCAATGAATGGTAGATCACTAGTATACATAACGATAAGATAAGAGAACATACTATAGCAAACATTACAGTAGCATAAACAAATAACAAAGAGCAACCCTAGGACTTCACATGCTTTAAAACATTATGATCCTCATATTGTCATGTTACTACCTCTACCAATAAGAAGGCTTACTCATTGTTGCCGACAAACTAGGGAGTTGACACCTAGATGGTTTACTATATTTCAAAGAAACAGAACAAGTAACCACTAAAAAGTCTTCAATGCCAAAAAAGAAGTAAAGTAATGTTTCACAAAAGATGTAGAAAATAACTAATATTGATTGTCCATCCTACTACTCCTAGACATAATGATATTCAGTACTGAGTTGCCCCACATAAAGTAACCAACTTGCGCTGCCACAAAAACCATACCAGGTATTGCCTTGTAAAAACTTCTCTGCAGATCTTCTCTGTGCCTAGAAAGATATGCAGCTTCACCCATATATGCAAGAACTAAACAAGGATAGACAAATCCTGCAAAGGCAATCTGCAAGGAGAAACAGTTCAATCGTGGTCAGCTAGAGGTTTCGAATGCTGCAGGGAGGGGAAGAATGAACTCTGTTATTTCAACCACACACAACCTTATTTCCAACACAAATTCTGAAAGCATCGTTATTATTAGGACAAATTGATAAAAACTACCTAATAAGTACCACTTTTTACAAATAAGTACCTTATAAACTGTTTATAGAAAATAACTAACTTATATGAGCAAAGTCATAGCAAATCCATACCTTTAAGTGATTTTCGACCACTTATTTCACTTTTACCTCTCCCCCTTTTTCCCTCAGCCTCATCCTTGGCCATTGCCCACTGCTGCCACCTCCGCACCACCACCCCTCCCCCGACCGCCACCACCGTAACGTTATTTGACCAACATTTCCGGCGAAAAAATACTCCACCTCGTCGGAAACTCCACTCTGAGTCTGATTCCGGCCTTCGATCTTGGAAAATTTCTTTCCTTTTGCGAAGATAGGACATATGATTGATTTCAACAATCCGAAAAACCACCCCCCTCCACCCTTTCATGGTTGTGCCGGCCCTTAACAAGATTGGGGTTGAGATGAAAGAATGTTGCCGGCAAGATGAACGGTGGTGGTGGTGGAATGAGGGTGGGTCGTGTTGGAAAGGTCGGTGGGTGGTGTTGGAATAGGAGGGTCGTGTTGGAAGGGGGGTGGGTCATAGTGGAAGTGGGGGAGGGGGGGTAGTGGAATAGGGGTAGGTCGTGTTAAAAGAGAAGGGATGTGGTGGTGGAGAGGTAATGGTGATGGTGGAAGGTATAGGGGTGTGGTGGGGGAAGGGGAAATTAGTTAAGATGAGTGTTTTGAGGGCAAGAATGTAAAAAATCAACCGGTCAAATCTTATAAGTCGTCGGAGCTCTGATTTGGTATGCATTTGTAAACAAAAAGGTCATATAAGGTAGTAGTTATTTTCAATAAACAGCTTATAAGGTACTTATTTGTAAAAAGTAGTACATATAAAGTACTTTTTACCCATTTTTCCTTATTATTAATTAAAGACATAATAGAATTTGTGCGCGAAAGCTTAGCAAGGATTTTATATCAAAAACTTACCCTCACAGAAAGCTTAGAGAAGTGGCCAAGATCAGCAAACATTGCTTCTGCACCTGATAAAACCGCAGGTAGCATATGAAGACTTAAGCCACAAACCCATTACACTTTTATGTTTTAGATCTCTCACCTACTTGGTATAGTATAAAACATTCATACACATGTAACTATACCTGTGATGCATAAGACAACACCCCCAAGGGAACTCCAACCCACTCTTCCCGTTATTCTGAAAAAATTGTAAGCATAATATGGTGAAACAGCACGGATGACGGTAGAATTCCAGCGAACTATGTTGTATACCCCTACGCCACCAACACAGAGGAGCCAAGCTACCAGAATAGGAGCGAAGAGGAACCCAACTTTTTTTGTCCCAAAATGTTGAAGCGAAAATATCACTACCAAGATTATGCAGGCTGCAGAGACAGTATGATCTGCAGCATGACAAGATAAAGAAATATCTCAGCATACAGATGAGGCTGCCACAACATTTGCAGAATCATACATAATAGGATTGAAGAAGGTTTTCTCTAGAAAGACAGAAACTCAAGATTGCAACAGAATCCATGGTTTACAGTACATATACATGCTTAAATGTCAACTTAATAAGACAGACCAGAGGTGTAGGCCAAACACTGCTCAAAACATTAGCGGTAGAGGATTATATAGATACTTACTCTCATTTAGATGAGGGATTTTAGTTTTGATGCCAGAAACTGCAGATAACACTAAAAAAGAACATGAGACATTATACATATATGTCATAACACGTGAACAATTTAAAGTATCATTAGTATTCTCAAAATTCCAAGAAATACCTGACATCGTGGGTGTGAGAATCCCGTCACCAATTACCATGCTTGTTCCTAGAAAAACAACTAGGAGCAAGATGACTCGTGAACTTTGATGCTTCTCGAAAAATTCTTTGATACCTAAGCTGCTCCTACTCTCTTTGTTGGTAACAGACTCAGGTAAAGATGCATCTGCATGTTCGCCTTGAGAAGGATAAAACAGGCCCATTCTGGAATGCCGACAAAGCAGTGAATACAAAGCAAAGGTTCCACCTGCAGGAATCAAAAATTGTTATGGTCAGGTCGAAACTACCACCAGCCTTCAACAAGCAATTAACTTAGATGGTTAATTCAGTTTCAGCACCTTCTCCATTGTCATCTGCAGATAAAACAAATATGATGTACTTGCAAAGAGGAAGTAGAGTTAGTGTCCAGAACACCAAAGATAGTACACCAAGAATTTCATGATCTTCCTCGTAAAGGTGCAAGCTCCCAGAAAATGTGCTCTTGTACACGTAAATCGGGGACGTACTTAGGTCCCCATAAACAACCCCCAAACTTTGATAAGCTAAACATAATGTGCCCCGATAAAACTCCTGAAAACAACACAGAAAATTGTAGTTTAGTAAAAACTTTGTGCAATTGTGCTTCGGTAAAACAGAAAATTTTTGTTTAACAATTGCTTCTTAAGCACGCCAAGGAAGTGAAGCTCAAATGCAAATGTGATTGAATACTTTTTCCACACTCTATCAGAAGAAAATTCCCATGGCATGTCACAAGCTGATACTTACTCAAATATACAAAAGTTTGGAAAAGGCCACAAACCTACTATGTTCATGAAATAAAAAGGAACCTCGTTACCTGAACACCCACCATCTTACTCAAATATGCAGAGCCTCAGAAAAACGATCATGACATCATTTTAAGTAACCGAGCAATTGCATTATAAGAGTAGGAATCCACCCTAAATACCAACTTTTAGGCAAAAACTCTACAAATCTGTGTCCATAGATAACAACAGCTACTAAAGTTCGGTGATTAAAGAGGGAATAGTGACTCCACTACTTATGTCACACACAAACACCTTCAGGTACATATTTCTATCAACCATACGACTACTATATATAAGCCGCCAAAATTTATATGAGCCTGTAAGTCTGCTTCACTTTATCACCATAACACGGGTCCATGTCCAACTCGCCATGTCAGGAGGTGGCAGAGCAATCGTCCTATCACGGTATTATCCCTCCTTTTGCAGGCCTTAATTCCACTCGTGATTCACACCTCTGACACAGACACCTAGTGGGTCCCAATTACATACCAACAAAAAGAAAACTCAACATAAATAGCATTACATTGAAAGTTCTATACACAGGTTATTCAACACGTAAACCCTATACTGCAAATGTGCAACTTCTCAGGTTTACTAAAACTCCATATATAGCATGTTCACGTTTGCAATAACACGCATATATCTGTCAAAAATACGTGACTCAAAAGGCTGAATTTCTCAATCTTTCACCTAATATAACGAAACATTATCTAACAAACTTATTCGTCACATCATAGTATCCCAGTAAAACAGCCCATCACTGCCAAGCATTCACAATTTTCCTTATCCAAAAAGAAAGAAAAGAAAATAATACTCCGTAGACATAACAAGTTATCCAACCCTCAATTTCTCAAGTAGGAAACGACACTAACCACAGGAGTATCTATTGATTTTTATAGTTCCCTTTTTGTTCAAAAAGGGGAATTGCATACGAATGAGGTTTCGGCCTATGTGGCAGAGACCCCATATTCATAATATTTTCCTTTAGAAACTTATTTACAGCTTCCCTAAACAAGCAAATTTTATTTAACCTATGACACCATACTCAAAGTTGATTGTGTGTTGATATACCAAATGACACCATATCTCACAGTTCCTAGCTACGGCCCCCTAGTGGTAAATTGTGGTGTTGTACATGGCCTTTGTGGCGAATATGGAATTCAAAAATGAAAAAAATGGTAATTGCATGAACAAAAACTGCAACTAAACACACTCATGAAAAAATAAGATTAAGAGGTACGTACAAATCTAGATTGACCACTGGCGATGTCCATGCTTTCTGCCTCTTAACTCCACAATGGAAGAAACTGAGTAAACTCAGTTCCTTGCTACTCAAGGTAAAAAAAGTTAGACCCACCAAACTTACACTGAAGATTGTGATCGATAAGTGTAATTTTTCAGTAAAGAGAAGCCAAGTTTTAGGAAGAGAATCTGGAGAGTCTCAGGAAAAGGTAAACCACAGGCATTATCAGTATTTTTTGTTATATATTATTTCTAAATATGAAAGATGTGAGATTTTTGTTAAAAGAGGAACTAAGAATATTGTTGTTAGATCTTGGGACATATAGGAAGGTGGTGCAATATGGCAGTTCTGAAAGCACGAAGGAATAAGCGAAAATGGGGGGAAGTCCAAACCATTATATAAGCACAAATGAAAGGGGACTGACTGACAAAGTTACTGTGCATAAGCACGTAACATAAGTGATCCAATCTAGTTAAAAAGGTCAAAAGGATTGAGTTTGGTTGGGGTGTCACTAAAGGTGTCTCTTTTCTTTATTACGACACGTTTTTTTTTTTTGTTTTTTCCCCTAGCTTTAAAAGTGAGAAAGACATCAATGCAAAATTGCAAATAACATTGCAACTTGCAAGTATTGACTAAGCATGGTCAAGCCACTCCTAATACATCTTAAGTAAAAATATGACATAACTCTTGACAAGATGCTTGGAAGGGACAATGACCAGTTAGGACTATGACTCCCTTGTTGGTTATCCAATCTGGTTGATCGATAGCTCTTAGTTTGTCCATGTGTTCATCCTTGACTGTCATTGGTGCAACATTTAGTTTGACAAGAATGATAAAATATTGTAGGGGTCCAAGGGAAGACTAATCTCCATACATGTAACCTACGTGTAGGTATTATTATATAAACATGATGTTTTGAAAACCCTTGGCCCAAGCTAGCTCTAACCTCGAACTAATGTAATTAGTTCAACTTTTATTGAAGTATTGAACTATACATGTCAATAGACCCATCAGAAGGCTACGATGAAATCTCCTGAGTTGTTTCTTATAATGCTTCACCTCATATACGATCAGGGTTGCCCTTAGATGCTCCATCGAGGTTCAGAGATATATAACCTTGTGGAGGGCGAGACCATCTTATGCCTTATCCATAGATGAACATCCTACAGAGTACTCGAGGAGGGAGAACTTATCGAATGCCCTTTTGATATCTTGGAATAATCGGTATAAGAAAATTGTGGTCTTTGTAGGGATGAATTCAATTTTATGTAAGACTACAATGTTACTCTATATTGAAATCTAACATGGTGATAGCGAAGAACAAATTCCAGTCATCTATAGCATTAGGTTAGTGTTGTTAATATTTATTCCTCTGAGGTGGAATGATGCCTTGACCGTTGACCAAGTGATCTCCGATGACCTGAAATAATCAACAAACCTACCTCGGGGGGATGTCCCGAGATATCCTCTCTGATGCTTAAGTCAGATGGTGAGTGACGTGTCGCCTCCGTAGAGGTGAACTTCTAGTGAGAGAAGTGTTAGAGAGTGGTCACTTCGACAAAAGCAAGAGAGATGACCGTTGTGTGAGAATGTGCTTACTTCCGACATAATTATGTCAAATAAATTTATATAGAAAGGGCGGTGGGCCACCCTGGAGTGGATAAGATTTCTCGTAACCAACATTATCACCATAAAATGATGTATGCCTCGCCAGGGAGAGGTAGGCATCCAAAGGTTAATATGATGTCTGGCTGGCATGAGACGTCTTGCCTGAGGCTTCTGGGCCTGCAACTTGACCCTCCAGCAACCTGTCATATGGCATGAGGCTGCTTGCCAGTTTAGGCCCAGAACAATCAATACATTTACATCACTATCTCAGAGGTCATACCCCTTCTCACCTCTAGATAAAAAAAAGTAGCTTACCTTCTAAGTCAGACCTCTACTTTCTAAATCTAGACAAAGACTACCTATCTTATCATACCAAAGCCTATCAACAACACTTAACTTCTTGTTAATCACACTTACTCTAACAAAAACTATAGTAACAATCTATTTAGCTAACCAACACGGATTTCATAGGCAAGCCTCCACCGCGCTATGATCTCGAGCAAACCACATGAAATGGACTGTTGCACAACACATTGTAGCCACCACAGCTCTCTGAAATCTACTCCCGTGTTTCCTCAATATACACCATGACAATGACACAGAAGCATGGCACCTTACCCCCAACAATTCTAGTACATGCTTAATACACATGTAGCTGTACAGAAAACTGAAAAACATATTGTTCCTCTATAATGGGACCAATATCTTGAACCCTGACCAAGCTAGCCCCGGTGACCTGCAAGACGAGCAAACCTACCTCGGGGGGATGGTCCGAGAAACCCCCTCCGATGCCTAAGTCAGCTAATGACCACGTGGAGCCTCCTTAGAGGTTAACTCATATGGAAAGATGTTCAAGTGAGAGATAGGCAAGTGAAGTAAAGTGTCGGAGTGAGAGAGTGCGAACCTTTGACCTAATTAGGTCAAGAGTATATATATAGGACTGCGCAGGCATCTATGAGAGGATAAGATTCCTCGTATCTGCCTGCCTACGTCATTAATGCTGTCTCCTTATGTCTAACAAGTCAGCCTAAGCGGGCTGGTGGTCGCCTAGCTCGGACAGTGGGCTTAACCCCGCGAGATTGGGCTTATGGGAGGCCCAATGCCTGGTTTGGACTGCAGGCCAGTTTAGACCAGGAACAATTTGCCCCTAACAGCTGCTAGAGAAGGATTAACTTCCACCTGCCTTGGGCTGGTGGGACAGTTACCTCCTGCCTGCTGTTACCATCTGATATTCCTCTGGTGGTAATTTATTACCGTTGCGGTGCTGGTAATAGGGCCCCACAATAGCACGTGTTTGATGAGACTAGACTGCGATCACGTGAGATATGCGTTTTGAATTCTCCCCCCACGATTTGACTTCCACGACAAGGCAGTTGCCTTAGAGCGGTTCCTGAGTCCGCGCGCGCGTGGGTTGAGTGGGTGAATGGAGGAAGTGGGCAGTTTTTTGAGAAACGTGGGGTGTAGTAATTAGGGGAGAGTATAAAAGCTCCGCAATTACTCCCCTCTCACCTCTATTATCACTTTCTACCCACCTCTTAACTTTCTCTTCTTCCCTCCATCACTATTGCTGCTCAAGGCGATTCAAGTCACCTCCAGTCAAGTTCCACCACCCTCACATCCACAGGTATCCTCTTTTCCTTTTCTTCTTCACATAAGTAGATATGCCTCGTAGGAGTGGTAGGATTCGCGCTGCTAGTCTTCCCTCTGCCCCCCCCCCCCCTTTTGGACCCTGGTGAGGTATGGAGTGTTACCCTTCCCATGCTGGTGGAGGAGGATGGGAACACTGGGGGGTGGAGTGACATCAGTGGTGAAGTGGGACCTGACAAATATGTCGTAGTTCCCAGGGACCTTTCCGGCGTATCTTCTGGTGAGATGGCTGAGATGCGAGAGGACAGATATGGACCGATACGGCCTGACTCTCCAGTACTGCATAGGTGGGGTGATTGGTCTGATTCCAGCCTGGAGTGGGCCCCTGAACCAACTGTTGGTCCCTCCGGCCAAGAGCTAGCCCCTGATCCAGAGTATCCACTTTGGCCCAGGAAAGCCAGCGACTTAAACAAGAGCGATTATGCCAACCCCCTGACCTGGAGGCTGGACGAGGATTTTAGGCAGCTCTGCCACAATGCAGACCTGTTAGAGAAGATCAAGCTCCACTACTACCTCCCAGCGGAGTACGGGCTGGAAATCCCTGGGCCTGATGATAATGTCTGTGGGCCTCCCAGCGGCTGCACTGCCCTTTACACCGCTCCCCTTGATTATGGCCTTAGGTTTCCTCTGGATCCCTTTATCAAGAAAGTATTGAGGGGGTTTAACATCTGCCTAGCCCAACTCCAGCCACTGTGTATCAGAGCCTTGATTGGATATGTCTGCAAGTATCTAAACTTCCCTCTGACTTTGCGGTTGTTCCGATGTATGTTCAAGCTGCACGCTGGTAGAGGCAATGAGAAATGCTGGTTCTCATTGCATGTTACGAATGGGAAGTTGGCTTCCTGGCCAAAGGTGGAGTCTCCCTCTGGCTGGAAGGGCAGGTGGCTCTGGCTGCGAGTCCCCACTAGCCTTAACATGGATGACCCTGCAAGATGGGATGTGCCCCTGGCTTTCAGGCAGAACATACAGAAAATCCTCCGGGTTAAACCAGAGAGAATGTTGCCTCGGAACGAGGACCTTGTGGGACTGCTGGATGAGAGGGAAAGGGATGCCTTGGCCCATTTTGATGGGTTTGGCAACACCACGGACAGTAGGAGACCAGCTCACTGGTTGCCCCACTTCTCCAGCCTGATGAACGAGGAAGTGTTGGCCTGGGTTGGCCTAAGCCCAGCCTACAACGACGGTAAGCTGGTTGGCTGGGGCCATCCCCAGGCTTTTTTTACTTGTGTTCTGATTTTCTGCCTCTTTCTACTTTGACTCCTGTTAATCCGCTTGTTTCCTTCTCACAGAGAACAACAAATTGATATCTTGGGGAGATACTAGGCGAGCATCTCTGGGCTTGGACGCTAGTGACAACTGGATGAGGCCAGATCCACCAGCAGCACATCCCAGCCTTCGCAAATTCACAATAGAAGATATGGCTGCCTTCTCCATCGACGAGCTTCCCAAGGAGGTTCCCGTCCTGAGGTCCAGAGCCAGAGGGAGAACAAGGCCATCCCCTGGGCTCTCAGCTGCTGCAACGACTAGGCTGGAAGTTGGGCAGTCTTCCACCAACCTTGCTGACCAGGTCAACAACTTAGTCAAGCTCCACGCTGGGTCTGACTAAGAAAGTCAACCGCTCAGTCCTTGCCACTCTTCCTCCAACGCCTCAACACAGCGTTTTTGAGGAGGAAATCCCAGATGATGCCCTCCTCAACTTCCGCTCAAGGAGACGCCGAATTCCTGACAACACCGTGATTGATATCCCCACCAGCCCAGAGTCTTCCCCAACCAACCTGCATAGAGACAAGAGGGCCTGCCCCACAGAATCCTTCTCCTGTTTCTCTAGCGGGCAAGACTTCATTCTCCCTGGGTCCTTCTGGGATGCTCCTCCCAGTGGCATCCATCCCAGGCTGAATAATTGGGTGGACGAGCCTGTCCACCAGCTGCATCCCTCGGTCTTGCCCCTGGTGCACAGGAAGTCTGTGACTCAAGGGCCTCATGTGGAAGAGATGGGGCATGGGGATAAATGCCTGGACCTGGATGATCCCAGCGTTGGTGGCAGCCTGGGCTTTCGTCTGCTGCAAGCCAGCCTTATGCCTAGCGACCAACCCAGGACTCAGCTGAACGCTCCTTTTGCTACTGCCTGCCATGAGTTGGCCCAGGTATGCCTTCTCTTTTACTGTCAAACTCTTCTCTTTCAGATTTACTTTTATTTCCGTCCTGATGCTCTTGCCACTTCACAGGCTGGCAAAGCAGTGTATCTAGCTGCCTGTGGCTGGAATCTCCTTGGAGAGGCAACTGAAGGACAAGGCTGCAGAGGCGGAGTTGCTGCGTGGAGTGGTGACCAAGGCCCAACAGGATTCCAGCCAGCTTGAGGCTATCAAGAAGGACTTGGCACTGACCAATGAGAGGGTGCTTGCTGCTGAGGACGCCAGAGCTGCTGTTGTCAAAGCTGAGTCTGTTTGGAAGCAAACAGCAGAGGCTGCTAATGCCAAGGCTGCAGACCTAGAGATGCAGTTGGCTGACTCCTCCACTGAGGCCATGATCCACAGAGAGCTATGTGCCAAAGCCAAAGCTGATATGGCCAGCCTTGAAGCTGAGCTAAAGCAGAAGTGGGTCCAGCGTTTTCATCGTGGCATTGACCTGGGTATGAAGTATGCTGAGCGCTGTGTTTATGATGTCCATGGCGACAAGATCAGCTGGGAGCAGATGATGCAAGCTTATGACGAGGGTGCTTGGAAGAAGGCCACTCCTTTCGAATCATATGAAGGTCCTACTTCCACTGCCTAGCCAGCTAATCCTTCCTCTGTCAACCAGCCTGCCAGCCCTGCCCCCTCTGGAGCCCAGACTGTGATACCAGCTCCTATCTCTGACCCTCTGAACGAGGGTGCTACAGCCGAGAACTTGGCTCTTGATACCACTGACCTTGGCACTGAGGAGGTTGTTCCTGAGAGTCCCTTGGGTGGTCAAGGCCCAGTGCCTCAGGCCTAGGAAGCTGGATGGTCGTCTAGCTTGGAGGGGGGGTCTGATTCCAGCTGGCTAGTGGATCTGAAGAGTTGACTCCTGCCTTCCTGTAGCTGTTGCCTTGCCCAAGCTTATTCTTTTTTCACTGCTTTATTGTTGTATGCACTTTTGGTGGGCTTTTTGTTCATTTGGTAGACGACCACCGTTTTTATTCATCTTTGGGTTGTATCCGTATTTTGCCCCTGTTGAGGGCCAGACTCGTTTCCATTTCTGTACCAGTACTTTGCCCCTGCTGAGGGATTTTCTTCCTTGCATCTCTTTGTGTTGTTTATATTAGTTGTATGCCATAGTCCCCTTGCCCCTTGACAGGAGTTCTTATGCCAGCGGGGGTTTTAAGCTTAGCAGCCTACTTGAAAAGTAGTAGCTACTTGCCCCCTGCTAAGCTTGAAACTCATGTGCTGGCATGTGGACTTCAGTCACACTTCTTAGTGTGAGGCTTATCAGGGCTGTCAATCTACTTGAAAAGTAGTACCTACTTGCCCCTGTTAGGCTTGATGAGTTGAACACTCCTTTTCTGCCCTTCGTTATTGCTTTTCTCTCTTTTTTTTTTTTTTTGCAAGTGTCACTCCTCCCTGTGCTGCCTACTGCAGTTTTAGGTCAGAGGGAAACTTTGGTATGATATGGCTAGGCCTCGCTCCTTTCCATGATGCCTGCCCCCAGAGGCAGGCTGGATTGGAGGGAGTGCCTGCAAAAATGATAGGGCAAGGCCTCGCTCCTTTCCATGATGCCTGCCCCCAGAGGCAGGCTGGATTGGAGGGAGTACCTGCAAAAATGATAGGGTAAGGCCTCGCTCCTTTCCATGATAAGGCCTCACTCCTTTCCATGATGCCTGCCCCTAGAGGCAGACTGGATTGAAGGGAGTGCCTGCAAAGATGATAGGGCAAGACCTCGCTCATTTCCATGATGCCGCCCCCAGAGGCAGGCTGGATTAGAGGGAGTGCCTGCAAAAATGATAGGACAAGGCCTCGCTCCTTTCAATGATGCCTGCCCCCAGAGGCAGGCTGGATTGGAGGGAGTGCCTGCAAAAATGATAGGGCAAGGCCTCGCTCCTTTCCATGATGCCTGCCCCCAGAGGCAGGCTGGATTGGAGGGAGTGCTTGCAAAAATGATAGGGCTAGGCCTATCTTTTCTTCCTGATGCCTGCCCTCTGGCAGGACTTAGTCAGAGTTAGCTCCCTGCTGGTCTGCTTGGGTAGAATGTTGCCTTAACCGTTTAAACAGTTCTAACCTGTCCTAGATTCTAGGCTTACCTTTGAGCTTTTGGCTCAATTTTGTTGGTTTTTTCGCGCTAGCGATTGCTTACTCCCCTTAAAAGGGGATTAGCCTTCGTGGTCCTTACATTCCTTTGGCATCATGTTGCTCCTCTCTGAGACCCTCCTGGTGCCAGAGATTTACTAAACGCTCTGTGGGTCTGCTGGGTCCACGGCATCAG
>CAAKMY010092284.1:0-46992 GCA_901111285.1 Corrigiola litoralis | reverse complement strand
GGTCTTCTCGAAAGGTAATTCTTTGACCGACGGGTGCGAATCGGTAGCTCTCCGTGAAGATGCGAAGTACCAACGGCTAGACGGTCCGGACCCTCAAGACATGATTAATTGTGTCATCAAGTTCTTTTTTTTTTTTTTTTTTTTAGTTTTTGAAAATATCTCAAATAATCACAAGTTCGCCTTTGCCCCTCATGTAGTTATCTGAAAAGGATTTACTCCGTATATACCAGACTCACCACCACCTTCTCACATGAACTCTATACTTTAGACTTTAGAGGATGGTTAATTATTGTAAAAAAACGATCACAGAAATAGTTAAGCACCTGACCAGGTGGCTTTCTATCACCTCTCGTCCGAAAATTCTCTAGCACTGCCGCCCGCCCGCTTTTTTTCTTGTATTTCCTATGAAATATTGGACTTCTGAAATTGTGACATTGGACTTCCAAAGACGGACATGCGGGCTTTATTTGTATGGGCCTATTTACTGGAGACTTGAAAGTTGTAAATATTGCTTCACCAGTCATCAGTCGCCACCAGTAAAATATTGCTTCACCTCAACTCTAAACAATTTTAATGGTAAAAACTTTAGTGACATACAATCTCACCAGTAATAAACTTATTATATGAACTCATTTTATTTTTCACCATTTGTGTTATGATACTATTTAACGTCATATCTTAATCATTAATAACTCAAATTATATAGTAAAATAATTAATCAAATATAATTCTATAACAATTTATATAATGAATTATTAATAACCAAAATATCACAAAAATGCTCATGAATCAATGAACATGGCAAATCTATTGAAAACGGTGAGAGTAACTATTAAAAATTCCATTTTAATTTCTAATTCACAATCCTCAACATTTGATGCTGTGCATTTTATTCTCATTAATTTTGGGAGAGACCGTCTACTTTTCAGTAAATGGAGTCCATATTAGCCCAACAAAGATTATTTAAAATGAATTATTTTTCAAAGAGCTTATCTACATTTGAAGAAAGTAACAGATAAATTCAAAAAAAAAAAAAAGAAAGTAACAGACTTTCCCAATAATTTGTGTCATTTTGAACCAGAAAAATCGGTTGAATATGACAAAATCTAAGATTGCTAGCTAACTAAACTATCCCACCGACTGTTTTGTAAGGTAGTCAACCAAAGGAATAACACAGTCCAGTAGTAGTAGTCCACATTAACCAACCAACTATAAACTCAACACAAAAATAAACATAACATAATTCCTTTGCTTTATCATGTCACACAAGTGCACACTTCATAATTTCCACTTTGGACACTTTTTTCTTTTTGTCTCTGATGAACTCTAATGGAAGTGAGACATATAATATTGGCAATGAGTACAAAACACGAAGCACAAAAACAGTACTTGTAGGGAGTTTAACACTTTTAACTTGAGTTTGCATAATATCTTCAACTTTTACTCTTTTAGCATTGCTAAGCAACCTAACTTTCTGGCCACTCTCCATTTTATTTCCCTTTTAGTATAAAGACCCACATTTTATTCCATTGTCTTATATTTCTCTTTCACCCCATTTTTATCATAGAATGAAACTTCCCAAATCTGTGAGTTTTCTTTACTTTATATTCAGTTTTTTTTTTTTTTTTTTTTTTTTGTTCTTGGTATTTTATGATCATGGGTTGTTTTTGTTTTTTGATATGTGATGCTTTAGCTGAAATTTGAGCTGGTGCAATTAGCGTAGCATTTCTGTGTACCCTTTTATGGTTTATGTTTGATTTTGGGCACATGGGATTGTTTGGTACCTGTTTTTGTTATGCCTTTTGTGTTTGGGATCACCTTTTCTAGGATCATGGTTTAGTTTGGAGGAATGATTGATTTGTTTGTTAATTTGATATGTGAAGTTTGGTTGAGCTACTGTTCTACATTGGTTGACAAATGGTTAAGGATATGGCTGGAGTGTGACCTTTTATGTTCATCTATTGATGATGGAGCCAATGATTCATAGTTCTTTGGTTTTGGAATATGATGGACTAAATCAAGTGGCTCATAAAACCTTTTGCTCTTGTATAATAATGGAGTAGCAGATGGTTATCGCACTTCATCTCAATGGTCGATTGGAATAGCCGCTATGTAATAGTTTTTACAGGGTAAGACTGCGTATACACCCGACTCCCCTTATGCCGGTGTACAGGAGCTTTTGTGAAGGCACTGGGGTAATGTAATATAGCGTAAAGAAAGGAGCATGTTTCTGCCTTTAGAATTAACCTACTTAAAACTGGATGGAAATGGAGGAAATAGTATGATTTATGAGGGATTGAGATAGACTACACTCTATTGCTGCATCTTTGGTTTTATGTGACTAGAATTCTAGTGATGTATTATATATAAGACATGGAAGCTTTGTTTATATATTGATCAGTAGTCACACAATGTCGCTCTACCTGTTAGTGTCAAGGTTCATTATATGTTGTCATGTGGACACCTCTATAGTCTACACTGTGTCCTCAGTGGAATCAAGACTAGGTTGTTGGTGTTTTAGTGAAACCGAAAAGGAGGGTTCTGAAGTTGTTATTCACTGTAGTATGCCATAGAGGTATAAAACCCACATGAGGCTTTTGTTGATTTTTGCATTGTTAGAACCTAAAAGTGTTATGTAATTTAATAGAAGGATTCGGATCCTATCCAGTATCATACAAGTTTCCGCGTTGTTCCTCTAGATATGATGCACATGTACAATGTATGTGAAACACTAGTAAGGGTGTACAAATATGTGGGAAACAAAGTAGCTTAGAAGATCGAAATCTTTAGTAGAATGCATTGAGTTCATGGTCAAAGGAAAACAAGGTTTCCTCCTGCTTTGGGTCTTTTATGGTGCCTAAATCCTGGTTGTGGACACTGGACAGTAGCTATAAGGGATACAAATTACTGTGGCTTGTCTATCTGATGAATGGCTGCACAGTTTGGGTACAAAGATATCTAAATGTGATACAGAATATATAGTTATATTATGTTGGTCAATTTTATTTTTCCTATTATTGTATTATTATGATATAAGAAGATTCCAGAGTTAAAGTTTATTCCTTTGACGTATCCTATATATATCATTACATATAATTGATGTCAATTCTAAGACTTAAATCTTGGTGTGGGATTTCCTGTTCTTAAAATTGTTATCATTTTTCCCTGGTAGCATAATCATTTGACAAATTGAATGTGGCTATTCTATTGTATATAGTATTATGTAATCTGATGAGTTATGTTATCTGACAGATGGCTTCTATGGGTCCTAGAAAGCGGAAATCCTTCTGCTGCAAGCCCCTTCCAACTCTGGCGTTGCTCTGCGCTGCTGTCTTTATTGGCACTGCATTTGTCGCTACAGATTGTAAGGAGGTACGCATTATAGTTGATGTAATATAATATATTAATATCTCATGTTTGATTAGCTGAGCCTTTCAAGGGTATGAATGAAGAGTATTCTGACTAAGTTTATTCTGTGAGCCTCTTCCTTATCTATCTTTTTACTTTGGAGATTGCTCAGGTTACACTTCTTATTGGCTCAATAAGTTGTGTAGGTGATGGTGTTACAATTAGACAATTTTTTATGATCTTTAATTTTACAATTTATCGAAATTGTAGATTTAGCTGTTGGTTTGCAGTCTTGTTTAATCATTGCATACCCGTATAAGACTTACTACTTCAACCTTCGCTGTACTTTTGATTGCCACCCCTAATTCAAGATGAGTGATAAAAGAAAACTCTTCGTTTCAATGTAGATATTTAACTTCTCTCCGGGTGACTAATTTAGAATAAACCTTGCTTGAGATGATGGTTGAGAAGATTGTGTAATATGCTACTGTATTACGAGAGGGGAGTGCACACAATTTTAGACCTCACGAAGTAGTAAGTGAAAATTAGACATTTGCTAGAAAAGATGGATTATTCTTTTTGATAGCTACCTCAAGTCCGCAACTTCGCTAAGACTTGTGCGCTAGCCAACTGCGCTTCTATTTTGATGAAGTAGCAGATGTTTGCGGCATTTCAACTTAACGGTCAATTGGAAACAACCTCTCTATAGGGGGTAAGGCTGTGTACACCTGACCTTACCTTACCTCGCTTGTGCGAGAGCCTCTTTTAAGGTACTGTGGTGATGTAGTTTATGGCTAATGAAATGGAGGTTATCAGTCTTGATTCTGGCGGAATAGCTGCAAAACCATATTGGTCTGCTTATTTTATGTTTTTCCTTTATGAGATTATTGTCACTAAATTCTGGTAGAAAGCTTTCTCATTTGATATGTGTCTTACAGATTCTTTTGTTTTCAATAGAGCATCTCTGCTTAGTTGATTTGTACTTTTGCAGAGATTCTCGGCAGTGGACATGCTGGATATATTTCTGCTAAGAGGATCTAGAAAGTGTGAGGTTTGTCACGATGAAAGGGGTTTGATGTGCTTATTGTATCTGATTCACCCTACTGATGTTCGCATATCCAACTTGTACTTAAATATTCCTCTTTTTTTTTCTTTAGGGAAGCTGCAGACTCTCTGGAACTGAGGCACTGCCTAAGGGTATTGTTTCCAGCACTTCTGACTTGGAGATGCGACCACTGTGGGGTGCACCAAGTAAGAAGGTTAGCAAGTAGGATATTATGATGTTAGTGTGCTGGTAGTTGTCCACTCAAATTTGTTTCCATCTTCGTTCACTGATGCCAGCCGATATGTGTTTGTTGTTTTGAGTGGCAACTTCTACAAAGTTGACTAAACAATGATTCTAAGTGTTAATGCAGCCTGAGAAATAGCTCAGTCCACAAGCGTAGAAGATAAAAGTCCTGTTGTATTATGCACTCTGTGCATGTTTTCTTGATTACTATATTTGTATATCGTATACAATGTACGCGATGCTAATAACCCGTCTGCGTTCTGTTTGCGGTATTTTGGAATATCCACTCTTCATTCCTGCTGAGTTAGCACTATTGGTTTGGTACTATGTTAGAGATGTCAACCATACTGACTACTAGCTGATATTGTGTCAGCACTCAGTTGTGCAAAGAGTCGGCGGAATTCTGTGGAGTATTAGTGAGCATGGCCATAGGATTCCATAAAATAAAAACTTTTATTAAGAAGGCATTGCTTTTAGTGGTTTCATCATCGATATTATCTTGAAGCTAGCTCCAGCTAGTTTCATACTTTTTTGGGGTGTACAGACTACAATGAACAGTAATCTATGGAAGAAATATATGTACTTGATCCTTGATCACAGAGCTTCAAAACAGAACTGTTTGTCTAATCACTGTTCATAATTCAACTGTAGCACTGTATATTGTTGATTAGTCCCTCATTTCTATGTATTACCTGTGCCTTTATAGTACCTTGCTCCTGCTTGTCTGCTTCAATTATGCATGTCATGGTCACACAACTATAATTTGCTGACCAGTGAGTTCTTAGCTGACATAGTAGCAAGACCACATTCCAAACGAAACGCCTGATCCATGTGAGGCTTATCTTCCCCTATGTGGAGATGAGGAAATCATTAGATAGTTGGTGTTTTGGGCCTTAACCCCTTAAGTTCCCTATTTCTGCATGAACATTACCTTTGGCTTTAATATTTTCATCACTCCTTGCCATTCTTAAAATAGAATTTTTTGTTGATTGAATACATATGGAGGATCTTCATTTGAGTTCATATAGTTAGTTCTTTTTTGCTATGATTGAAGAAAGAAAAAAAAACCTTGTCCAACTGAAGGATCAACTGGTTGATTGACCCTTGGGATTCTTTTTTTTTTTTTTTTTTCCGCATGGTTAACTTCCTCTTGTATATAAATTGTTTCGGTGGGTCTATGGGATATAATTTCTACACAGGACTATAGTCCTTGCAGATTAACTTGAGCCTAAGAGTGATAGTGGATAACTTTGGTTTCCTCATCTGATTTATCTGACTTTCCTCTCTCTTCTGCCTCTCTTAGAAACCAACTACGATGAACTTGTTGGCCATGGCTGTTGGTACGAATCAGAAGCAAAGCGTTGACAAAATTGTGAAGAAGGTAAGAGGTTTTTATTATCAGATTATGATTGTCAAGACTCATGACCTCATTATCTATAAATATTCAAAAAGAGTGTATCTTTATTGGAATTTTGCAGTTTATAACAAGTAATTTTATCGTCATGCTTTTCCATTACGATGGTAATGTGGACGATTGGAGAGACTTGGACTGGAGTGCCCATGCACTACATGTTGCTGCTTCCAATCAAACGAAATGGTAAATTCCTGGGATGAATTTATAGTATCAGATAAATAGCATTTGTGGTGACAATTACACAGCACTTGTGGTAACAATTTTATACCTTGCTTAGGTGGTTTGCCAAGCGGTTCTTACATCCTGATATTGTTTCCGAATACTCGTACATTTTCCTCTGGGATGAAGACCTAGGAGTTGAAAATTTCAATGTTCAACGGTAATCTAGCATTTACACATTCAATCATCGATTCATCTACTACCCCTTCATCTTTTTCTTGACTTCTTGCTTATCTCTTGCAGCTATGTATCTCTCATTAAGAAAGAAGGGCTAGAGATATCCCAGCCAGCACTTGATGCAGATAAATCAGAGGTCCATCATGAACTTACAGCTAGACAAAAGGGAGCACTGGTGCACAGGTTGTCATTCACACTTTTTACTGGTACTTGCTAGGAGAGAACATGTTCTATCAACACTGAACAATCAAAAATGCAATGGCTTGATTTTGAGAGAGCATATGAGTTAGTCTAGTTTGTAGTGCTGTCTTATTTGCTCTTATCGCTGGAGTCACTTGGTGGTTGGAAGCCAAAATCCTTCTGCATGGAACTTCCTATTTCTAATATTTGTTTTGCTACCTCCTACCAGGAGAATAAACAAGGTCCTTCCTGGCGGAAGAAAGTGTGACGAGAATAGTACAGAACCTCCTTGCACTGGGTAAAATACTCTGATTTGTTAACTTTGCTTTGGCCTGTTTCTCTTCTGTCTATTATCTTTCCTAGAGGTTACAGGGAGCTGAAGGCCCTCTTAGTATCTCTCTTATCTATACTAGACTTATCTGGAATTTAACAAAAGATGATCTATTCCAGGTACGTGGAAATGATGGCTCCAGTTTTCTCAAGAGCTGCTTGGCGTTGTGCATGGTATATTATTCAGGTATGCTTTCAGTTTCATCTCCATGAAATTAAAATTCATAGTTATATTATGTTCAATAGTTGAACATGTACTAGGACTTTTCTATTTTCTCTGCTCCTCTAGTTTTTTATGCATTTATAATTCTGGCTCATGCTAAAGAAGCCAGTTTATTAGAACCTTTCTATTCTTTGGTTTTGCAGAATGACATGGTTCATGCATGGGGCGTGGACTTCCAGCTTGGTTACTGTGCTCAGGCAAATGTCCCTCAAACAAGTGTTGACATAATCTTTCATTCCTGAGTTTTCTGAATACTGACTTGTGGTACCTGTCATTTTTATTTTATAGGGAGATAGAACAGAAAATATAGGCATTGTTGATTCTGACTATGTTATTCACTATGGTCTTCCTACACTGGGGGGCGCAGCAGAGAACAAGGTCATACTTCCTAACTGATCTTAATGAATGAGAACATGGCTTTTTTTTTTTTCTTTTTCTAACCAATTTTAGGAAGATCTTTATATGAACCTTGCATTTACTCCAGTAATATGGACCACATTTAAATTTTATATATTCTGAAGGCTATTATACTGGTAATCATTGCCCTTGTAGTAGCTTTTTGAGGCAGTCTTTAATTGGGTAGCTTTTGTGCATCTCGAGATGTAGTGAAAGAGATTTAACTTTGTTGATAATATGTCTGCAGACTGACACTGAAACTTCTAGTCAGGCGACGGAGAATGGCTCCTCACTGGACTCATTACATCAGGTACCTACGTCGAAAGCCTAACAGCCTTTAATTATGTTAATCGGAGTTTATGGTAACCATAATTATCTGTGTTCCAACTTTAGGCAACATCAAACTCCAACAAGCCTAATCCAAGAGACGCGGTAAGTCTTGAATCACCTGTTCTCTCATCTCTATTTGTGCTTCATTTAGCAGATAACAGTTCTTGTAAAAACCTTCCAAACAATCTTGATTCAAGTTTATGTTAAAGTACAGTAGTTCTTGAGGATTCACACGTAACCAGGACAAATACGCATCACAAGATTAGTTGGCATGAGTGGAATTCTTCCAAACAGAGAGAAATCTGTAAGATTATTTATGTGTGAAATCAATATTCTGCAGGTGCGGAAACAGTCTTTGGTAGATCTAGAGAGATTCAAGAATAGATGGAAAAAAGCAATCAAGGATGATGACTGCTGGACTGATCCATTTCAGCGACCTATGAAGCAGAGAAGCTGATACTGTTTCTCCATAAAGTCAAAGCAATTCTTTCATATTGAAATCTCCAAAAATTCTGCGACAGGAGAGGCAGTGCTTCTGATAGAGGTATCATTTTGGCACAGGAATTTTAGCTACTTATAAGTATATCTCACAGAAGCTGCTGAAAATTTTGGTTGAACAGATTTTTGGATTAATCTGTATATGTCACACACGCAGCAGCTGGAGGTTTTGCTTGGGCAATTTTTTTTTTACTTTTTCTCTGTATATGTGGAATTTGTAAAGCTGTAATACCAATCACATATTATATTTGATGAAATTAACACAGTGTAGGTCTGCGTTTCTTTGCACTCCTTATTTGTGTTATATTCCGATATCATCAGCATCAAAAACAAAAAAGTGAGTAACATGCTAAATATTCTTTCTTTTTGTCTGAAAGCAACACACTTAGTCGGATATGAAAATCGGACCCCAATCTCATAATTGGGGTAAGGAGCTCTAGCCACTTGAGCTTAGCCTTGTTCACTACATGCTAACTATTTTGTCATCTCATCTGCTGATCTTTCCTGATTTTGAAACCAGCAGGCCAAACGTGTACATATAATTTGATATCAACTTTAGTATCCTATGGTTGAGAGTGCTGAAAAAGCACCCATTTACCATAATGAGCTCTACTTAATGTGTCTCACAAATTACAATGTTTTTACTTGTTACAACTTACAACAAATTTAACCTCTGACGGAACAAATTTGTCAAACCTGCAACAACTGTTCGTTGTAACTTAATATAATACAGGGCAAACATTATCCGAGTCTTCGTTTCCTGAGCAGCCCAGCGATAACGTTCCCTAGCTCCTCACCACTATCCTCTTGTACATGGTGGCCTGCCTGGAAACCGGAAGAAAACATAGCTTCATGAACTGCTCAGCTTATGGGTACAAATGAAAATCAGAAGAGTGATACTGAGTGATAGATGAAGCTAATTAGTGTAGATAAAGACAAAATCGATGGTTATAAATATGTGTTACAATGGCTACACTAGTTCCGTAGCCACTGTAGAATTTTCCATTTCGCGATTCTGGCAGTGAGTAACGCAGACTGATGCACAAGCTTTGCCATTTGGTACTTCTGTCATGGACAGTTCATCTCTAGAGTCGCGGATCACAAGCAGGAAGGTCCCTTTCCTGCCTAAGGTACAATTTCAGGTTAGCCTATTTACCCTCCCCCACTTTCTGGAAGTTGTAGGCCATATTTTTTTTTGAAGGTTATATTTATAAAGCAGAATTCCGATATTTTTGTTCTGATTATGTGAAAGTGACGTGCGTCAAGCCGAATGAAGGAGGATACTCTTTCTCCTCAGTTTTTTAAGAAAATCAATGGCATGTGAGACTCATCTATTGGAGTCTGGATCTATTTTTGTTAAGCAGTGGAGCTATGCAAAACCTATAGGATTGTGGTATTTGGAATGAGGATCCACTTTAGCCAAGTACATCCAGAAATCTTCCCCACATAATATCAACATAACATGGATGCATCAGGTGGAACAAGGGAGGTCACGTTCTTGATAAGTGCATCAGTGTAATACAAGATATATGAACCAAGAGATATTACCATGGGAAGTTCTACCAACTTATGTTTTGATGCTTTGCAGAAATCTTCGACTCCTTCATAGTTTAGCCAGCGATCTCTTTGGCCCCAGCAGACAGTTGTTGGGACTTTCCAGTTCTCATCCATGAGTGTCTTCCTCATATCCTCAACATAAGCCTGTGATGAAATACGACATCCGATGAGTTTCGCAAAGCAACTAAATCAGCCCTGCCAATTGATAAGACGCCAAATAAACCTCATTAGAACAGAATGTTAACCTTTAACTGCTTTTTCATTGCTCTACTAATTGCATTAAGCGCAAACCCAGAAGAGCCTGATGTGAGATAAGGTCTTCTGTAAACCATCGCATCATCTTCCTTCATTTTGTACGGACCACTGCTAGTCAAAGCTTTATCACTTGCTCTAAGAGGATCCTAAATAAGCAGCGAACAATTAAATTTTGCATCATTATACTACACATACTTAGAAGATAAGCTGAAGTTCTATTAGTTGGCACTTCAAAAGACACAGCAAAAGATCACGATGTTGTACCTGAGCAAATACCTCACCCAGCAGAAAGTTGCTGAATATGGACAGTGAAGACGGCAACTTGGCATGCTTAGCTGTTATCTTTAGTAAAACAAAAGAGAGGAGAAATGTCATCAGTAATATGGCAGGCCAATTCTGTACAGGAAAAGCACCTAGCTCTTCTGAAATTTCCTAATATATCTAGTGTGCAGGAGAATTTAGAAATGGAAGCAACAGTCTATCAGAAGCTTGAGCTTAATAATATTTCTCAGATCTTTACAGAAACCGCAAGCAGAATATGCTACATTTTTTTTTTTGGTACACAAGCAGAATATACTACATGCTTAAAGCATGCACACACTTATGCAGCCCGAAAATTATGTGTACATTGACCTCTAGCTTCAATCAGATGCAGCAATTTAAGTAGAAAATGCATCACAAAATAGGAGTCAGGCTATTGGTATTATGGAAACATACAGGGGGATTGAGTAGAATGAGATCATTGACTTTATCCTGATGATCAAAAGCATATTTCACAACAGCTGGAGCAAAATATCCCTGCAATGTAGACCATTGTCTTACGTTGTGTCAGATATAACCATCATAGGTAATACAGTGTTCAGAGTATATTGTCTTACATAGAACTGGTATCATACCTGAGCAACCAGTGAAACTTTATTAGGAACAAGTTCATCAGTCAGAGATTTCAAGGACGAAACATATTCTGCAAAATCTCATTCAACATAGAAGATTCAGAATCGCTAATTTCTGTCTACTTGAGAATGTCCAAGGAACATACATGTGCTATTCTCTGTTACACCAATCAATCAGGTGGGAGAAATTACCTTCCATCGTATAATCAAAGCCATATTTAGGTTGGGGCTTCTCTGAAAATCCAAAACCTGAATGGCAGAACAAAAGCAAGGCGAAGCGTTGCCCCGTTTATCACTAACACGAACGGAAAATTGTGACACTGTTTTTGAGCTAGATTCAAAAACTTGGAAGTGTTGTTTAAAATTAAATGGAAGAAATTAAAACATGTAAACAAAATTCTTGATGTAAGACTTAGAAGACATTACCTAACCAATCAAATGCAATGACATGATAATCCTTGGAAAGTACTGGAAGAACTTTGCGGTATGAGTAGGCCTGTTAGCAGCTGATGACAGATGGTCATTCAGAAGTTCAAAGTGAAATTTATCGTACACAAAACCAGAAATCAAAACGAGTGCATTTGTTTTGAGTCTTGCTTACAAATGGATGAGTAAAATGAATAATGCAAATACATCTCAGATACTTATATAAGTAAACCCACTGACTTACAAACCACATGAATATTTACATAAGAGAGAAAAGCCAGGCAAAAATCAATGACCAATAGACATGCGCACAAGAGTTGTTACACATTTAAATGAGGTGCTGATTGACAGGATGCAAACCTGAGATGGAAAACCATGAATGAGCATGACCGTAGGGTTATCAGCACTTCCGCTTTCAACACAGAACCATCTATTGGACAAAATGATATGTATTGGTAAACCCTGCAATTTCAACCTCTTCAATTCCTGTAAAAGAGGAGGCTAGGCCACTAAAACACCAAATCTGTATAGACATGGCCAAACTTCTCACAAAATTTATTATCATTCAGAAGATGGCTTCACCTGAAAAGATCATCAGAAGCCTGAGAACTGCTGGCAAACTTCAACCCAAAGATGGGATCTGTTGCCTTCTCTCCAGAGCCACTGGGAAGAAAAGCTTTCACCTGAGTAATGTTAATTCACAAGAACAGAACATCATTCTGATGTATGGATATTGGACGTAGAGGTAAGCTAGAGAGTACACTAACTAGCTGAAACTCATGCAAATCTCTTAAATCGAATTTTTGAAGAAGAAAGAAAAATTGACCATCTTTCCTTGCTTGAACCAGTCATCAGCAGGGCTTGAGCCATCTGCATATTTTCCTGTCAAATATATACTCTACATTAAGGGATATCCGATGAGTAGTTGAACATAATATCAATTTTGTCTCTCAGACCTCAATCAATTAATGACCCAAAATCAAAAAGGGAGCATTGGTGACGGACCTTGAATCGAATTGATAGTAAGTGAATTCTACTATTGCATTTTAGGCGCAACAAAGTAGGAGCCTAGCTAGTTCGTCTCTAATCACAACAAGGTGTATGACAGTATGTGTGTAGTAGTTAGTAGTTAGTAGTTATTCCTGGAATGCAAACTTACAACTCATCCTGTGACGGAGACACATTTGCTAGCGTTTGCATTTAAAGCTGGTTCAGATAATCAGATGTATATTAATCAAATCTGCAGATACTGCTATTATGCGCCGTAGTAGACTAGAGGAGAATTTCCGAACGCCAGGAGCCTTTAATTATCAGAGCCTGATATAGAAGAGTGTAAACTAAGCAGATATAAGGTGATCAAAGCTCATATGTTCCGGTATAATTATCCGGGATAACAATTAAGTACCATCAGTCCATCAGAGAAGGTCCCTCAATAAGTTGAAGGGTTCGGAGGAGCTTGTCAGAGGACGACATGACCTTAATCTATGTTAAATTGATCATATTCATCAGTTCTCACCAACATTTCTTTCCAAGAATTGTTGCTGAACTTTTAGGACACGAGTGATGAAGGTCCAGAGCTTAAAATGTACTAGGCAGTACACCACAAAGGTGAAAATGCATGTGTTGCTTCACATTTATTTCAAGCAATGAGCACGCTCGTCAAACCCGTGGAATGAATAATGATACTCTCCTCCACGTAGAATAATAACAACCCCATGTATAAATCCTTGCCTTATTCTCTGGGGCATGTGGAGAACAAGATGTAGGAAACCTTACCTCTAGTCTAGGACCTAGTGAGGACCATTCATTCATGTAAAAGTAGGAAAGCCAAGATTACATATCATGACATTATTTAGTATTTACCTCCACTAAAAGAGAAGCCATCACCAGCAGAAACAGGAGCATCCAACAGGTAATAATCCTGTAAAACCAACAACGTAACTTGTTTCATTAGGATATACTCCATTACTCCGTAACACCTGGTATCAGTAGAGTATTAACCGAGTTTAGTTCCTGGGAGCTCCCTCTCCTTAAAAAATGTAATATCTCAATACAAGGTAAAGTATGAGGAGGGTATGTAAAGTATGAGGAGGGTATGTGAATACAATCTTCCACGCTTGAAGTCCAAAGGGCATTCGCCATACTGGCTAGGATATATTTTTTAGTCTTTATTCATATGATCAATGTACAAAAAATGTAAGCCAATGTAACAAAGTACCTCTTCTTGGCCTGACCTACAACAAAACTTGAATGATTTTCTCCTTTGGCCGGTAACAACAGCTCTAGATTTGGGAAATGCAGCTAAAGGGCGATGACATTTAGATTGTTGGGCATGAAGGAAAAAAGATGAAGCACTCAGAGAATGGAGTGACATGTTTGGCAACTAGTGTTAGTATTTTTTATGTGTGTATGTGAGAGAAAGAGAGATATATGCATGGAGTAATGGTAAAGAGGAGGTTAACGTACGTTGATAAATGCTGAAAATTTCTATGAATATATTCCATGGTCGTGGACAATGCAAAACATGATAGGATTTGTTCGGTTCTCAGCCGTTAGTCCGTTACCCGCTACCGCGCTTTTCTTCATTTTTTGGTGACTCTTGTGGGTTTTGAAGGGCTGTAAACGTACATGGATAAGTTTAATGTACCATTTAAGAAAGAACACAAATTATTAGAAAAGACTCGTAATATAAAATTAGGCATATTCATAAACTAATTAAAACTATCAATCTATGTTAATAATGTATAATAATAATATTACAATAGAAAGTAATATAATTTAAAAAGATATCTTTTTACCTTAGAATATACTTACGAATGCATAAAAGAATTTATGAAGAAAGAAAATACCTGGCATATCAAATGTAGGATAACGCAAATGGAGCATTATAGTATTACCAATGCACACAGAAGCAAAATGTACATTATTCAAAAAAAAAAAGAAGAAGTAAAATGTACAATACATCCACGAACTTGCGCTTAAAGCTGGACATTGATATTTATAGCTAGCTAATGATATTTCTACCCAAACGGATTTGACTATTTGATTGAAGACAAAATAATCTAGAAACGAGATAAAAATTGACAATCGACACTTACATCTAAGTTTAAGATTTAATAATTTATAGAATGAGGCCGAGGCTGGTCATTTGATTAAATAAGTTGTCACATTAAGTTGTTATATTATAAGTCGTCAACGAATTTGATCTAATTAATTTCATGTCGAATTTGTATCTACACATGAAATTGCGCAAATTATATTGCGCACCAAGTGTATGGTGTTCCATACACTTGTCTATTAACAAAGTTTTAGCTGTACCTTATATCGGGTTGACTTTTAGCAGCTCGTAATATAATTTGAAATTGATATTTTTGTTTGAAGTCATTATAATTGATCTAAGTGGTTAATGAACGTACTCAATGGATCATTTCAAAACATCTTTTCAAGGTTCAAATTCTTAATTAGATCCTTCAATTCACCCCAATATTATCTGATATCATCAATCATTATACAGCGCAATCCTCGCATCATGCACCATATACTAACCGATTAAAATTCTATAAGCACAACAGGGGCCAAAGCCACCTTTGGCTCCTATGTAACTATGCCCCTAGAAGCACAACTATGATCCATTTCGATGGTAGTCCATATATTCCAAGACAAAAATAGTACGTAACCCGATAAACAATCCGAACACGACCCTAATCGAACCCGAAGTTACCTGATCGGGTAGCCGAAAGCCCGACCCATTCATGGTTTGTTTCATTTGTTGTTGAGGTGATAAAGTCATAAACTTGAGAAAGAGAGAGTGGTAACAAAAATGGCACTAAGACATCCTTTCACAAACTACTATTCTTCTTTCCAAACTGCTTTCCATCGTTCTACCCTTTTCTCCACATCTTCCTCTTCTTCTTCAGGTACAAATTCACACTTAACTTCATTTTTCCTTTAAATTTACAGTATAACTCGGTAAAGTTCCAACCTTTATGATGAAATGCAGTAAATTTCTATGCTTTTTGCACCATTTAATGTTAATTGCATACCATGTTATTGAAAATGATCATTTCTTTATGTATGTACTATTATATGCATGGTTTTATGCTATAAAGGGGCCTAAAGATTTGTACTTTTCTTTTTTGTATGATAGAGAGATGGGTCAGAGGTCATTTGCATTGTCCATCCAGAAATTTTACTGCAAAAGCAGCAAAGGTTCCTATACCAAAGAAGTAAGCTTTTTGGGGCTTAAACTTTTCATGATTAATGCAAGAATGAATGGGGTCCACATGATTATAGTGTCATTTGTTACATTGGTTTTTATGGTTTTTGCTTTTGATACTTTTACATATGTGGGTTGTGATGGTAAGAGTTATCTCTGGTTTTGGCACTTGGATTTTTTAAGCACAGATAACTGATTAGTGATTAATGCTTAGAGACTTGTTTGTTCTAGGCCATTGTTTTTTTTATGATTTAGAGCTATTTCGATGTTCCGATTATGTTGTTTGCCTCTGAGTTCACTGAGCTCTTCGCCCGTTTTGGCTCGGCTGAGTTGGTTAAATTTTTACTTGTATGTTGGAAGGTTGGTGTTTTTTGTTTGAAGGCCTTGCATATAAAGTTAAATTGCTTAGGAGAGAATAGAAATGGTTGGGGACTTGCGGTTCATCGCCGTTGAAGGGCTGTGATATCGAAATACTAAGGACAGTTGTTTGCTATGTGCCTCTAGTTCAGGTTTGATGGATATGGTAATCTAGTTACTTTGGGAATCTACAGTTTTTAGGTAGTGTCCTCGAGACGTAGAGCCTGCCAGAACCAATCTGGAATTTAGGCAAGGAACCCACTAGTATGAATTATTGGACATCACTTCTCATATAACACAATACAAAAACCTTACAACAAAACTTACATATATACTTAACACTTTCTCTTACACTTACAATGCTCTTTTATTTGGTATACAGATGAAAACTAACTCACTTGATACACTAAAGTTCCTACCACACTAAGGATATATATAGCTCAAATATTACTATTCCTATTATGGCTTTCACACCTATGATCTAATTAGTCAATTACACATATATAAAATACAAAAGCTATAGCTTTGGTGGCTTAATGAATGCAAAGACTAACTATTTATTTGGTGGCTAAGTATAAGTAGTCAATGACTACTTTATCATGAACTTTTGGTCTCTCCTCATATTAAAAAAAAAAAAAATTGATGTTCTCGCCTGCTGTTATAGCGATGTGCCTGAAATGGTGAGGATGGTTGGTCATCCTCAGAACCGTGGAGTGGATTGTCTAAAGTGTGCAACTTTAGCTCGTCAGGCGTTGCTTCTTGAAGATTAAGATTGATCCCTGCTTACTACTTTAATCAACTTTATCTAGATCGACGGATTATGCCCTTTGGTTGTTCATAACTGTTTTTTTTTGTTTTTCATTTATTAATGTAAATGACAAGTATCCTTGTTTCACATAAGATTGATTGATATTGGTTCATGCTTTAGCTTAGAACATCTAGTATGCATCCTCTTTGGCTCGCATTTCTGCTACTTATCCTTGTAATTTGATATTGGCACACTTAGGAAAAAGAGACTCGATGAACTATGCTTGGAAAGATTTCAGCAATATAGCCGAACCTTTATACAATCATGGATTATACAAGGTAAACAGTTTCTCTGCGACAAGTTTACAACTTTATATTTTATGGAAAGTGTAAGGATTTTAAGTTGGGACTTAGTAATTGTCAAGTCCCTGTGCTTCATGTCCTGGGCTTCAAAATAATGTCAGGTTGGGTGTGAGGGTTTAATTTCTGCTCAAAATTTCTAAAGGATTTTCTTATTGAGTACTGGTAATGAGTTTCTCAGTGCTTCAGCTTGCTCTTCCTGCTGTCTACCCAGATTATGAGAACGACAATTTAGTTTCATGATCTGTTTCCACGTTTGCTCTGAACAACATGCACATATATTGAGCTTCTTTCACTTGGAAACTCTTTTTGATTGGCAGTTTTATAGTCTTAGTGAATTCAAATGTGTTAGAACGGCTGAAAACTAATAAGTTTTCACCGAAACTGATGAAGTGTCTGTCGAAGGGTAACATTGAATTAGTGACTTGTATCCATTGCAAACTCATATAGGAGTATCTTTTGCAGAAATGAAGACATTGTAAGCATCAAACATTAAAAGGAGATACCAATGCATGAAAGCTTTTTAACACTTACTTCACTTCCTGGCACAGGGAAAGTGTATGTCAATGGTAAAGTGGTGAATAAAGCTGGAACACCAGTCTCAGATAAAGCTGTGGTGGAAATTAATGCTGAAATTCCAAAATACGTATGTAGGTGATTACTCTCAGATCCTACCCTATTGGCAATTCCCATTGTAACTCCATACAAAATCTAAAGCAGAGGTGTAAGGGTGTAAGCTGACATGTACTTCAGAGCAGGATACAAGTTGGAAGCTGCTATTGAGAAGCTAGAAGTCGATATTGCGGGGAAAATAGCTTTGGACTCTGGGCTGTCCACTGGAGGCTTCACTGATTGCCTTCTACAACATGGTGCCACTTATGTATATGGAGTTGATGTAGGCTATGGGCAGGTATCAATATAACTCAATCTTGTAGCTCACTCTTCAAAACTGGACTAAGGAAAAAGTGCACAGAGTGGGTCTTCCCTCTCATCTTTCCGGTAGATCTTGTTGAACGAGATTGTGTGATGTTTGGACTAGCAACTTAGCAAGCTTCATCAATAGAACTGTTGCATGATTCATGGGGTGTTTTTAATATTTTTAAATATATCCTGAGAGTTTTCTTGTGTCACCTTCACTCAATAGTTTAATGGCCACTTTTCTTGTGGGAAGTGCTAAATGTGGTTGCCTTATATTTACTAGGTGGCAGAAAAAATTCGTACAGATGAGCGAGTCTGTGTTATAGAGCGGACAAATTTAAGATATCTACCCGGACTTCCACAAAAAGTTGATTTGGTGACTCTGGACCTTTCATTCATCTCCATACTCGTGGTAAGTGTACTCCTGGTAATCATATCTAGCTCTTTAAACATGTTTGATAGGGAACATATGTTCAAATGCGTCATGCTTTGAAACTGCTTCAACTGTTACTAACAAATACGTAGTATGTATGTGATGTTGATCACTACATATTTATGTTTAATACGGTGATTCCCTCACCTTCTTGTTATATTATGTAGGTGATGCCTGCTGTGGTGAAGGTGATGAAAGAGGAGTCCACATTGCTTACTCTTGTGAAACCTCAGTTTGAAGCAAGGAGATCCCAGGTACTTATTCTTTTACTTTTGCCCTCAGATACAAACTGTTTTTCTTTTTAAGATTAACATTTAGACTCCAGATAGGCTTAATTTATATGCTTTATTAGAAAACATTTTAGCTACACGATCTTGGATAAGATTGCTAGGCATTTTTATTTTTGGTAACTAAGAAAATTTCTATCAATACTCCCTCCATCCCAACGGATACTTTCGTTTCACTTTGGACCAAGGAAATAAAGAGAGAATGCGTATGTCCTACTGGGAAATGGAGGGGAGAGAGGAATATAGGTGTGTTTTATTGGTAAAGGGAGGAGAGAGAGGAATTGAGGTATTTTATTAAGGAAAGTAGTGAGTTAGTGGAAGGTGGGACACTTTTCTTTACCATAACCAGAAACGTAAAGAATTCATTGGGACACCCTAAATAGGAAACATAAAGTAATCATTGGGACGGAGGGAGTACAAAAGAGAAATGATTACAAAGCAAGAAAGAAACTACAAACCCAAAGAACAGTCCGCAACGTTTAGTAGCAGCAGTGCACTCCCATCAGACATAGGACGGGTTGCTTAAGGGAGCGAATCAAATGCTAGATGCTCATTATAGGATAAACTATCAAATACATAGCTGGATCCTAATCATCGAGCTGGTGTAGTGGTGTTGGCCCAATCAGCCACCTGTTTCAATTTTGGGGTTAGAACAGAATAGCAGACAAACCACCGTATCTCTTTTATGCAATTAATCTTTTGGCGACTCTGATGCTGGAAATTCCTCATTTTGCACTCTTTCCATTTATGCCATAAACTCATAAACCACCTGAGCCAGGCAGGGCTTAACTAGCAAACTTATGGCTCACTTGTCTTTGGCAATCCAAAGGATCTCATCAGGCCAAGTTTTGGCTTGATGCATGATGCCAAGATTCCAAGCAAGAATACTTGCATTGTAGACATAGATGCTCAACGATTTCCTGTTTAGAATTGCAAACACATTGGTGAACTTGAACCAGTTCCATTCTTGCTCAGCGTCATTGCCGGTTCCACATATATCACTTAGTTCCAATGCTCCATGTTCTCTGAGTCTTGGAGTCAAGTAGTCATGGTCTCTGTGCAAGTCTAAATTTGGGAAGAAAGGGAGAGCTGTGGGTGGAGAGGCTTGTCTCAAATGATTCATAAGAATTTGAAGACAGCATATGGCCCTGAAAGCTCACGGTCCCCTCTGCCTAGCACAAACACACACCAAAAATAATAACAAAACAATAAAGTTAAAAGACCAAAACAATTTTGCTCAATTTATTTGTGGGTGATGCAAAGACTGGATATTTTAAACAACTTTGACATCAATATTCTTTAGGGCTGGAACCAGCAATAAGCTGACGTGTTGTCTTTGTTAATGCAGGTAGGAAGTGGTGGTATTGTTAGAGATCTAGAGGTCCATAAAGAGGTAATTACTCATGTACTGCTTGATTGTACTACAGACATACTAAGTCGATAGGTGCCCTGCTCCCAATTACTTATTATGTGTCAACTATGAGGTTGTCTTAGGGAAGACTGACAACACACATGTACTCCTTATCGTCTTTTCATCCTGTGTTTACTGGCTAAATCCCAAAAGAAAGTCACTTTTTTGTCTGGGGATGAAATTTGAAGTTTTAATGAGTTTCTATGAATATCCTTGCTATCCCCTTTGGTGTCTCATTATTTTTACATTGCATAAACTTTAATTCATCGACTTGGATTACTGAAATAGACATTGTTTCTGTTATTGCCTAAAGTGGAAAGGCTTGTGATAGTATTCCGTGTGCATTTGTGGCTCGTGTTTTACCTTGTTCCTGGCGTCCTGCGATGCTGGCAGTGACTCTTTGGTTGATTGTTTGCACAGGTTGTAGACAAAATAATCAAAGGAGTTGAAAGTTTTGGATTTCAAACCAAAGGATGGATCGAGTCCCCTCTGAAGGGTGCTGAGGGTAATACAGAGTTCTTGGTATGCTTTGAGAGGATCACTGAGAAAGCTGTCTAAAATCATTTGATGTGGCGATGCACGATCTATTATTCCAAGTTATAGCAGCACCATCTTTTGTTAATCTTTAGGTGATGTTCACCTTGGTTCTCTATGATTCGAGATGAAGCATTGAGCCTAAGGACATTCACAGAAAAGAAGAGCACGAAGCTGAACTCTTCACGTCTCCGGAGCAAGCGTATGACATTCAGTCCAAGGACTTGACACTGACTTCGATCGTGAGTTAGTGACTCATGAGTTGTTAATATTTAGCACCAAAATTACTTATGCTGTGATTCGAGGGTAGTTTCATCATCATTAGGCTTGCCCCTACATTGTGGAGGGAGCAAAGAGAGGAATTTGTTACGCTTTGAGCACTAATGTACTAATTGTAGCAGTCCTTGCAAGCTTAAGCACCCATTGATTCTGGCCACAATGTTTGGTGGCAAGGGAGTTTCTCATTGAGCGACTCTTGTAGGTACACGAGGGATATGTAAAATTAATAAAGTGCTTGCGAATGTTCAGACTTGAACAAGGTTGAATTTGAGCTTCCCTCTCTCTTTTCTCTCTTTCAAATAGTTATTGCAGTTGTTCAGATTATAGAAAAATTGCTGAGCAAATCTCGCCTTTTTGCCCCTCTTCTTGATTGCCAACAAGCCAATTTTTTAACCACCTCTACAGCAGCATACAATGTTTCTGTTAGCGAGTAGCTTCCACATATTTGATAACCCTTGTGTACAAAATAAAATTGCCAGACTCGCAATGCTCGGGAAAAGTAATACCAATTACAGGGTACATACTAACTGCAAAAGATCACCTAATTGAACTAGATTTAGCAGTAAAAAAGGCTTATCCCCGTTCTTGGGTCTCAGGGTGCTACACATATTGACATTAGTGCTACCTAAAAGGTATTGACAGCTGAAGCCAAACTTAGCCAGAATCAATTAACAGAGGATATAGAATAACAAACAGCATGAGGGCTTCAGAAGAGTTATCACTGTATTAGTCACATGTAATCTCATACGCTTGTCCCAGATTGTACTAGCAGTAAAGAACTTAACATCAGACTTGCCAGTATACTTAGCAGATTTCTTAGTCCAACCTAGGCAATTAAGTATCACTAATTTTAGAAGAGCTGTGCTCTAAATATGAAAGCCACAGCCATGTGGGGATCATAGCAAGAGATTGAGAAAAAGAACTTGAACAAGGACTCTAGATGGAAATTGAAACAATTATTTTAGAAACTCAGCTTCATTAAACTGTTATAGTTGGAGGGAAGATACAGAACAGATCACACTGATATATTAAAAAGTCCAGCTTTTGCCCAATTTCCTTTCCTATACTTTTGATGCAAGTGTCACGAAGAGACATCTACATATCACTACGCGTTGCCATCTGAAGGGGAATTTTGAGACCAACCACCTGACTGACAACAGAGAGCCATGATATGATGTAGCATTCTGCTGCGTCTTCATCTTTGGGCAGAGAAGTATTACTCAGTAGCCTCATCAATTCATTTGTTCCACATGGATGCAGAGTGTACCATGGTCTATCCAAAAATGGATGCTCCTACAATTTGACAGAATATATGATAATTAATAAAATTGAGTGAGCATCAATAACGAGAGTTCCGTTTGCATTTGTACATTATCAGCCAAACGACGAGGGCCTTGTCAACAATGAGCCAAACAGTATACTACATTCTAACACGAAATCAAGCTAGAAAGAAGTCAATTGACATTAGTACATTATTACCCATACAGAAACAATTTAAAGCAGCACACAGCCACAATAATCACTTACATCAACGTGGCCATCTTTCTAAATCAAGCTAGAAAGACAACAATGAACATCTAATATATACTACTATATTCACCAAAAGAGCAGGGTAGCGATCTACTAGCTTCATATAGATCAAACCACCAATAAAATGTACAAAGAAAATATTCTGATACATCCTCAATAATCTGTCTTTCCAGTGAAACTACATTTCATAGCTAGCGTGAACACATATTCCCAAATCTCCAACTCCAAATTTTGAGAAAATGGCCAAAACAAGAATGCCAAAAAGGAAACCATATAGCCCAAGGATGAATTTTCCGGAGAATTATGTCTCATTCACCTTTCTAACTCGATCAAAATGTCCATTCTTCTGTGACAAGATGCACGATGAGGAAATCCTCTTTCATTGTGCGCTTCGATCTTTTTACAATTATTTATCGCTCTTAATGAATCACCAAGTGAAACACTGGCTCCATCTTAACAAGTGTCTACATTTATCAATTAAACTCAAAAATAGATCATCTTATGTGCATTCTTTCTGGCAGAAGTTGAATGGCAATCACAGTCATCATGTACATTTAGCATACATCAAGTAGGCTTTAAAAGAATATCTATACCAAGACTGAGGTCAAGTACAGATATAAGTATTAGGTTTTTTTTTTTTTGTGAAGCAAGATATAAGTATTAGTATTTTCCACGAAGAAGTAAATTTACATCACATAAGCCTCCCAAGTACAACACTAAGAACTGAACCAAAACAAAATTGCAAACACAACAAGAAAATTTACCTGTTGAGTTATAAATGTCCACTTTGATTCAGTTAGTAGCTTCGCAGAGTTTGCAGGAAGATCCCTTTCAATCTGAGCCAACACCAGAGACTGTCCATCTGTACAATGAGAACCATAGACTTTATGTAGACAATACCACATCAAGAAACCTTTCTAGCAAAATTGACGGACAGATAAAATAAAAACGCCACCATCAAAAGGTTCTCAATTGCAGCAGCACCCAAAGTTCTACACAAGGAGTAAAGTCATAATTCCTATATCTTCTATTAACTTGTTGCATGATTATATAATGGACACCTACCAGAAGTGTAACCTCGGAAATATAACACTGGAATTCTGTAAGTATCGCTGTACATGATATGAAAGTCATAGTAATGCACCTCGTGAGCAACCTGCTCAACCTGAAACACAACAAAAACATATACTGCTATTTGTCAATCTCTGTAGCAAACTTTCTAATCGATTTCCCAAAGCCTACTTCTCAAGCCACTCAAATTGATACACAAGCCCATATCATAGCATGTCAACCAAATGTTACATACCAGCATAGCAGGATCCACAGACTCTTCACTCTTCAAGCAGTTAGGCTCCTCCACCTCCTCAGAATGACAAACTAATTTGTCATCTATCTGAACACTGAAAACAATGTGATAATGTTAGAAACAAACATTAAACGCATCATCATTCAATTATCTGAAGCAAACCTTGTCAGACCTCAAAATGCACATCTTCTCAAGTGATAGATATCCATCTACCTGTAGAAAGTGAAGCTTAACTCAGTTAGACTGAACTTAAAGCAACTTACAATACCAGTTTTAAGTAGAGGGATAATAAAGCTCGCAGACATTGTAAGTTCAAACATAGTAGAAAAGGAAAAGTGACATCACATTTTTCACCAATAAATTCCTTAACTGTAAGATAAATCTTGAACCTCCTAAGTCATAACTCATTTTAAGACATCCACAAAGTGCCACAGCATATGGAGAGCCCAGAAGAAGATTATTAAGATGATGATATATTTCGGAAAAGAAGAAGGGGTAGGGGGTGAGTGGGGTTGGCATTACGAAAAATTAGAGACTGATAACCATCCCATGGTCCAGTACAGAGTGAAATCAATCGAGAACTCAACACATCAAAGCACAGATTTACTATGGCCAGGCCATGAAATCTCCATGCTTGGTAGAAGGAACTCATGGATGTTTAAGAAGCTAAAAGAGATTCTAATTTAAAAATAATAATTATAGTTCGATAATATTCAACAAGAACTTCAAACAAATCCCAGAAAGAAATTGAATCAAGGGATAATGATGCTTTGTCATGCAACAGCAGGAGTTTTACTCTTACCAATGTCTAACCAAAATGTTTTACTTCCTGATAAGCACGCAAATTCATTTTATCATAAGAAAAATGAATATAATCCCAATTCCATACAACAATGCTTACTTAGCACCCAGTTCGTAACTTCAGTGCAAACTTTTTTGTTTTCTTCCTTTATACAAGTAGATTCACTACCTGTTGTACTGATCAATTTGAACAAAAATCCCAGTTTGCATCATCATCAACAAAAGAAAAAGAAAAACATTAATCACAACAATTTAAGTCTTTAAGAGCCCCAATGTTACTTGCACTCAGCTACAAGTATCCGACAAGGGTGCGTGTCAGACTCGCCCTTCTTTTAAAATTTTACAGGTTTCTGGCTTAAAATGAAGTGTCAAAGTGTCACATCCATCTTGGAGTACTGAGGGTCTGACAGGGAGTGTGAGGTCAAATGAAAATTCTGGTGACCATAAATTATTAGAAAAGACCGTCTACTTCTAAAATAAAACTAGGCAAACATCTTATAAGCTAATTCTACTTAAAGCTTCATAGAATCCCAAGTCAACTTATAGTTTTAAATGTCTTCATTTGGCCAGCATGGTTGCGTCTACTTTTATGAGTAGGCGGTCTCTCCGAAGACTTTCTGCCGGGTGACATGGCTTATGGCAGCGATGGCTTTAGGAAGACCTATGTATGTGCAACATTACCACTCCACCACATCCACACTAATTTCACCATCAATAACAATACAATAACATCAACAACAACAACAACCTAAAAGACTTGTAGAAAACCAAAAATGCACTCTCCACCACAGCCACACTAAATTCGCCAACAATAACAACAACAATAACAACGAAATTCGCCAAAAACAATAGTAACATCATCATCATCAACAGCTACTAATCTAAGACTTGTAGAAAACAAGAAATGCAGTCTCCACCTACTTGGTTTCGAAAGGTCAATCATTTCCACCACAAACTAAAATTCTAAACAATACCCAGTTTGTAATCACCAATAATGAGCAAAAAGATTAAATCTTCAATACCAACATGCAAAACCAGTACCAAAATACACCAAATTATAACAAATGGTGAATAGCAAATTACTTGATGGGGATGTAGAAAAGGTGGTTTTGAGCAAGAAACCCAAGACCAAAGAGGAAGATCATAATCATGGTCACGGCAAACTCTCTTCCATTTTTCAGCAAATGCATGAACTCCTTGGTGAAATTCAGCTGGGGTGATTGTCCCATCTGACTTTGATAAACCCATTGATGATCTTTCTCAATGGATCAGCAGAACAACCCGAAATTAGAAATAAAAATATGAATGAATTGATAAGTGATGATTATTACAAATTTTGGCTACACATGAGGCAAATTATTAGGTGCTTCCGGGCTTTATATTTCTTGTACCTTTTTCGCGAAAGTACAAAAAAAAGACAAAAAGTTACACGAAATTTAAGTAGAAGCACATACTCCCGCGAGTATGGTATAAATTGTGGCGGGATGATGATGTTATCGTGGTATATTAGAGAAACAAGTGAGCAAGGTAGTTGTTGTTTGGTGTAGTTTTCTGGCGCGAAGAGACTTGTGTAAGCTCACAAAATTGTTTTTTTTTTTTTTTACATAACTCACACGTGACGCTTTTTTGGGTTAGGAAAAAAGTAGTTTTTTTTTTTTTGTGTATACAAAAGCTCAAAGTTCTTATAAAAAAAAAGCGCAAAAGTCGATGTAGACGGGATTTGTATTCACACCCGAGCAATGATCGGTGAATAGTTTCAAGAGAATAAAAGTGAAGAATTGGCAAACGGATCAATCGGATTGATTGGAGGTTCATTGTATTCAATTCGAGTATTTGGGTATGGTTTTGTTTTGAGCTAATTTGGTTTTGAGTTAGGATTACTTGGATCGGGCCAAATTCGAGCATATGCCATTGAGTTATTTAAGGAGATAAGATCAATATTAAGTGACATTAATTATATCGGATCTAGTTGTGGTCGAGTCTATCTTGGTTGAAATTGGGTAACCTTCTCCGGACCCAAAATCAGGAAATCGCCATTTTGCTCTACTACACAAGGCTATCAAATAGTCGTTTCGTTTCCCCTGACATATGTGTCTGAGTGAATTATTGGGTGGTTAAGTCGTTTATGAGAATCGAACCATAAATTTGTCAAATTTCAATAAATGGGCATGTGGTGCACCCATATGGATGAGAAATAGCACAGTTCATAAGCCTAAGAGTATAGCAGGATAATGTACAATATTTGAACATTGAATATTGCCAATTGAGATAATTAGTTGAAAGCCCCTTCCAACTCTGTACAAAGCTCCAAGCGCTTACAATAGTAGGTACAGAGTATACTAGGAGCACTAGTGATTGTAATTTATACAACTCAAATGTCACCTCAAAACCGTACATACAAGGGATTTCTTTCTCTCCTGACTCGAGAACTCTAATCTATATCATGCCCTATCAACTGAGCTGAGACCGATGCTGAACATCACGATGATTCCGCATGGCCTCCATCAGCCTCTGTCAATGTTCAGGACTGCCTTCAACAGGGTTTCAGCTCAAAGGATTGCATTTGATGTACCACCCCTACTGTGGCGCCCTCAAGCAGAACAAACTTGAAGGAAGTAAAACGCCTGGCAAATATTTCATATACATTAGTTACACTAGCATGTTATGTCAAACTCTTTAAGAAAGGCTAGCTATAACATCTGCGAATATTGCACTGAAAGATGATGGCAAGGGTCGGCATAACATCCTCTTTTGATCTTTTCACCTGAAAACGTCAGTAAAGTATATGTATGGTGAAGAACCATGTGCAGGTAACTCCCTTGCCCCAACAAAAGGAACTAAAAAGGAAAAGAAGAAAGACAACGTCAGTCTTTGGAACTATACTCTTGACAGTTCTGAGCCTCCGCTCTGCCTTACCAAACCCATGTCAAACACACATTCAACAATTCAACACCTCATTCGACTTTCACCCTAACAAAATGAGCAAGAAGACTCACATCTACCCGCTTCATACATTTTATCAATCCTATGATGGTCAAATATAGAGGTGTAGAAGTTGATACTTGAAAGGTGCCAAACTCCAATGGCTCAGAAGTGTTACGACAATTTTGAAAGAGTACACTATATGCATCTTTTTGTGTTAATGACTAAGTATGCACATCTTATCGTTTTTGTCACCGCATGAACATGCATCTGTGCCTATAAAAGATGATCAAAACTGATGCCATACCAGTAATATTGCCTTTGGTTCACTTCTCAGAAGTGGCAGCAGAAACTTGTTCTGCGTCAGGCTGAGTCACAGCACCATTCTCTCCACGGTACTGTGATTTTTTTGACTTCTTCTTGGAGATAACATGCACGGATGGTGGAAGGAACTCTTGTTGGATCTCCTGCAAATCAAGGCATTCCTAGATTGTGAGTAATCCACAACGCAAGACAGCAGGCCAAGCAAAAGGAAAAACAAATTATAGTGAATAATATAACCTTCCAACCCTTATTGCCTCTGACACCACCCTTGATTGCATAGGCCTCTTTGAAACCACTCTTGAACAATAACTCGGCCACTTTCAGTGAATTACCATCAAAACTACCTTACAACCAGAGAGGCACTTTAAAATGATGACCATAAAATTAAAATAACAACACCCAATCAAACCCAAAAGTTACTAAACACATGAGCTGAGAGTCTATATCATACAAACCCATTTGTCAAGCATCATAAGAGAGCTAAATGCGGAATACACGTATTGCAAATAATAACTTGCCTAAGAATGCTATCTCCATTTAAACTAGAGACATAGGACATGCCAAATTCATTCTAAAAAAAAAAAACAATTCAATTCATTCACATAGACAAGTGCAACTTTAGAACAAAAGTTAGAGGGACACCGAAAATGATAACCTAAATGGGAAATAAGTTTAAGTTTACATTCTAAGCACTGCAATTTCAGGTCGAATAGATCTCTACAGAAGATACAGTAAGTCAGCACTCTCAGTCCCGAGCATTGTCTCTAAAAATGAGTCACTGCTTGATTCAATTTTGACCGCATAAGTGAAAGACCGCCAGACAGAGAAATTTGAATACAAACAATAGCAACACACTAAGACAAAGAGCAAGCAGACAACAACAGTGTATATTAAAGGCACAGAGGATCAGACAGATTACTAGGACGGATTAAAGACACAACAGTATACCATATGTATGATCAACTAACTTAAAAATTCCTCTCATTCATCAAGGTTTCTGTTCTGCAACATATGATCAACTGCCTCATTCTCTCAAACTTCCTCTCATTCATCAAGGTTTATGTTAAGAGACCCCAATGCAGCTGCCACATCATTGGATTCAATCAATAAAGACTATGCTAAACAATCCAATGACACAGAGCAAGCCCAGTCTTTGCATTACGAAACAGTTGAATTTAGTGTAGTTACACTCAGAATCCATCTATATGGGCTGCCAAAATAGGAATTCTTCTAAAGTCCATTTTTAGTTACTAAATTGAATAACAATCATTACTGAGGAGTATCTCCTAAGTTGGGTTAAAAGCTTCTCCATTCAACAACAATAACAAGAATCCAGGATGGATAAGGCTCGAGGCACCGTCTGGAGAGGTCCAAGATTTACACAACCTTACCCCTAAAAGGCTTCTCAATTCAAACAACAAAATACTTCACAGAGTGCTTCACTACATAGCTATGAGATCCTATGGTGCTTTCATGTACCTCCCCCAAAGTTTATGTCTATAAAGTTCTAGTTTCTGCAGTAACCGAATACTCGTATTTTCTCAAGTACATTGGAGCTATTAATTTTGCAGGGAGAGAATTCGAGTATTCGAACCTAAGACAATCCTACACAGGTTGAACTCCCAACTATTCGGCAAACCTTACTCCTCTACCATAACCAAATATGATACTACACATAGTATTTCCAAGAAAAACATTACAACAATTGACCATAACAAATAAATACTAAAAAGATTAAGAAAGCAAAACTAACTTGTCCAAAATGCAAACAATGGTCTCCTTAGGATCAGCAAACTTCTCCAACACCCTCTTTACAAACCCATCTTCATCACCATCCTCAAAACTCACCTGAACCACATCCTTACTAAACATCCTCAAACTAGGAGAACTCAACACCCTAACACTCTTCTCATCCCTCACATCCAAAAGTTGAGCACATGGATCATCCCTCAACTTCTTAAAAGCATCAAGAGCAGACACAAACTTATACTTGTTAAAATACTCCTCAGCTAAAGGGACAACAATCAGCCAAATGAAAGTCACCCCAGCTACAAAAAAAGGGTACTTGTTGAAAAAACCATCAATTGAGGTCACAATTGCTTCAAGATTGATTCTTTCAGGAATTTCGACAGTTGGGTCTGGAATATCTGATGCTAAAGAGGGTAATGTTGAATAAGAGAGGGTGGTTATGATAGTTGGGAGGGAAATGTGGGGTTTTAGAGGGGTTTTTGAGGTTGTTGAGTGTGAAAGATTGGTGCTTTGAGGTGTATGGAAGATTGATGTGAGGAAAGTTGGGATCTTTGGGGGAATTTGAGGGGTTTTTGGGGTGGTTTTGTGGGGTTTTGAGAGGGGTGATGAGGAGGTGATGCAGAGGGATAAAGACTCCATTGATGAGGATGAGAGGTGAAAGTGTATGTGGAGGGAATGGTGGGTCGTGAAAAAGGATCATATCCTCTTGCAATGTCACGTGATTTGTTACCAAGCAAGCACAATCAGGCGGGTCGGGTTGGTTTCGGATGGGGTCAGGTTAGGTCGGGTCATGTCGGATGCGAGTCATGTCAGTCTTTAGATCGGATAGGATTTGGGTTGAGTCGTACCGAGTTCATGTCACATCTAGTCATTTATTTTTCGGATTGAGTCATATTTGAGTCAAAATAGTAGTATATGCTCAACTTCGAGTCAAATCATCGCTGAATTAAATGGAGAGTTTTGAGTATCTAAAATGAATTTTTTTCCTAGGAATTATTGTAACTTCTTAATTGTCAAGATTTGTGTACTTCGTATCTAAGAACAGAGTTCCCATAAATGTATGGTTACAAAATAAAAAGGATTACTTAATTAGGCAAGTCCCGTTAATCCCATACTTATTTTTGTTACTAGTTGCATGATTTATAGCAATTATGTTTATCATCAAATGAAGCAACATTTAAGCAGCAAATAATCACATGCTATGCCTTGGCCATCAAGATATCATAAACGCCACCTGTCATCTACCGTACTGTACTGTACTGTACTGACAACTCTTGTCAGACCTCATAAGCGCATTATATATGTAACATTGTAACAACTAACAACAGATACATTTTCAACTTACCAAAAAAAAATGGATGATAATATTGCTGTTCCTGAAAAATCACACACCCTTTACTCCAAAGATGAGGCTATTGAAATGTTTAACCAACAAAAATGTCTAAAAGTGCATGAACTCATAATCAGGAAAAAAAGCTTAGACAAGATTGCATCTGAGACCAAGTTTAAGCTAGGTCGCGATGACACTACCCTTAAAAATGTCAGTAAAATGTTCTTGATAGCTGGTCCTTTGCTAGTGAATCATGACTATTTCAAGACTATCAAAATTACCCACCATGTAATTCCTGGACAAGATGAGTTGCCTTGCACTGTTACTGTTGTTTTCGAGTTTACTGAGATAGACCCACTTGATGTTACGCCAAAGGTATAATCTTTGTTACCCTGCATGATATATTTCTGTTATTTAGCATGTATATATTCTTTGTTGTAGAGATTAACCATACTAGAATATAATGACTTTTATAACTTGAGTAAGCATATATAAGGTGCAAATATCATCTTTATTTTGCATTTGCATGGTTTTATTTTTATGGACAATGTGTGTTTCATGTTTGTGTTAGCAATAATGGGAGTTAGTTTTTGAGTTATAATGGTTAAAGGAGTAAACTTTTTTTTGTTTTTTGATGATGGTGTTATGATAAAGAGATTGGAATGCATGTTTTGTGTTGTAGGGATTGAGGTGGTTTATGGAAGTGGGTGGTAATGTCATTGATATGGTTGATGTTTTGGATTTGGCAGAAGAGGTTAGTACTATTACTGCTTATTTCCTCAACGAGACATCTGTTATATTTGGCACTACCTGATTATTTGTTTGTATAACTCATAGGGGTTATAACTTGTAATCATGGGAAAATGAAAAGAAATGGTAGGAAGTGTCAAGCAATTAGACTGGTTTGGACTCCATACATGATTTTTATTTTATTTGGATGTAATGGGAACCGTAGCCGCTAGTTCGCTACTGCCCTAAGACCCTCGGCAAAGGGCAAGGGCTACTGATAGTTGAGCCAACAAAAGTTGAACGGCTGGACCCAAGAGGCAAGAGGGAGAAAATATCTAACCCTATGCCCCAAGGAGCCCACTATCTTTGGCTCTCGAACTTGCGACCTAGATGATAGAGGGCGAATCTCTTGACCAACCGAGCCACCTATTCTTGGGCTCCATACCTGACTTATTGCAGTAACACCAAATAAAATTAGAAGATCTCTTTTAAAGACTGCTGTTTCTAATTTAGAGATTCTTGTTTTATTTTTCAAATGATCTCGGATCTAATGTCTTAATTTGAACAAAGGGAAGATTCTGCGAGCTATATGAATATCTGTGGTGGTGGGTAACATTGGCTAGGTAGATATGCTGGTGTTTTGTACTTTTGTTATATAATGCAGTATGCAATAAACTTAGACAACAATGATTGATGACAGAAGATTCTGCGGACTCTAGTGATTTTTTTTTGCTAACATTGGAAAAATTTTACTTTTATATAGGATACTGTGATGACACAAAGTCAGCAAGTAGTCATTTTAGCTGCACTGCTAATTGGTCTGATTCCAATTGGCGTTATATTAGGGCTGGCAACTCTGTTTAAGAGTCTCGTTGGCAGTTTGGAGACATATTTATCTCATGCTACTTGGAATCGGACAACAATGATTGATGCAAGTGTTTCACTGTCCAGAATGAGTTTTCCTGTGACTGCTCGAGTATCTCTGGTCATTCAAGACCTGCTCGAGATCTTAGTAGGGGAGCGATCATTTGGCCTCTACTCTGACGAGGAAAAATCGGTGTTTGCTCTCGGTCTAGCACTGAGTGAGAATGATGAAGTGGGATACAGCTTGTCATGGTGGCCGTGGCTGGGGCGTACATGTGAACTGCACTCTTTGACCTATACTTTTAAAGTTACTAAGAGAGATTCACCTGTGAGGCCTACTCAAGGCTATGCCTTCAGCTGTACTACTTGGTTAGCCAGCTTTGACCCTGCTAACTGGAGGTCATGGTTTCCATGCCAGGTATGGAGTTGTTCTTGCAATGGTACCTTATTTCTTTAATTAATATGCAAGTGACGCAGTTGATTCAGACTAGTGAACAATGTTGTTTGCTTTGATCTTTTGCCTGTCACTCGCTAGTCGCTAATCAATATAAACCCTCAAAAGAAAGGTTCTGCCTACTTACTCAATTCATGAAACTTTCTGCCTCCTTCAAATGGACCCCATTCATATCTTGAGGTGTCTATCTTGAATGTAAAAATAATTTGCAGTTTGGATCAGGCATCGATCTTCTACGCTTTTCATTTTCAGTGAACTTCTCTTTATGTTGATTACACCCATTATTTTTTATTGCATTAGAATCCAAACTTCACGGCTCATTATATTCTCTTTATACAGGAGTATCGGTTCTCTTATGCGCTACCTCTGTGTCGCAATGCTGCACTCAATGTCGGTATATTAGGAAAGCTTAACTCATGGCCGATGCATAACTGGTTTGGACTTCTGTGTTCTAGGACTGAGGGACAAACAAGTGAGAGGCCTGATGGTGCTTCAAGATATTAACCTAGCAAGGAACAATCTTGATGCTCACCTCACAGTCTCTGCTTTTGCAGACCTTTCTTTCAATCTTCCAATGAAGGTATTTCAGCATTATGGGATTTATGGTCATGTTTTTGCTTCTGCTGACAAAACTGTCAGACTGATGGATGTGAAGCCACAAATTTTCTCTCTGAAGAGCTGCTTCGAGTCTTTTAGAACTTCTGTCAAATGTGGCATTATTGTTCCTGTCACAAAACTAATCAACTTGGAGGTTAGTCATATTTCAAGTGCAATAAGATTTTATCATTTAGCTATCTTATTCTGCTTTTGATAAGTACTTTTGAGGAAATTTATTTACTAACCTCCCTTTCTTAATGTGCAGGTGAATGTTTGCCACATTCTGGAAAAACCAAGATATGATGCTGGGAAGATTGGTGTGCAGATTTGCTTTTCTGGTGCACGTTGAGAACTGAGATCAATACCCCACTATATCCCACGGCCCACGCAACAACTTTTTAGTCCTGCCATGATTCTGTTCTATGTTGCACCCTATAACTCTTTAATTCGGCCATAATTGTGTATTATGGAGCAATGTCGTACATGGCTGTGAATTTAAGTTGGGAAAACAGTTTGATGTTTATCTGGTTATTATATATATTGTGTGACTAGAAGTTTCAAAATCGATATTCTTCAAACTTTTACCAATGTCTTCTCCCTGTTTCTGACATTCTACATTCTGGAGACCAAAAGTTTGAAATCTTGCTTTCTTAGTTTTTTACAAGAGGAATGTTCTCTAGCCACTGACCATATGTATTCTTAACTTGCATCTCCTCCATAAAGAGTTGCAAGATTTTGTTTTTTATAGTGAGCCTTCCATACAGGTTAAACCTATTTGGTTTGTCACGTCAGTTTTCTAGGCCAAACATCCAACATTTGCAATGGATATAACCTGTCTTATTGAGTTCTACTTGCTCTAAAGCAGACAAAAACAACAAAATAAAGGAACGGGGCACCATTTGCTCTCTCTTTCTTTGTTTGAGCAGGTTGTTTGTTTGACTCCCTGTCTAAGCCAAGCCAAGTAGTAAAGTGAAATACACTGGAGAGGCTGGACTTCGAACAACCAGCCCCAACGTTCAAGCAGTCCAAAATTTGCTGCATTTGCTCTAATATGAAATTTGTCCTAAGATCATATTCTTTAACCTTTTTCGAAAGGGTAAGAGATGTTAAAGGTTTATTAGGGGACCTCTTGACTTAAGGATATCGTAATATATCATTATCAATAATTGAAAGAAGATCTGAAATATCAAATACTGTATGTTGGTGGATATTGATTATAACTCACGAAAAAAATCTCGCATCGGCCCCAAAAAGAATTGGACAAAAATTAACAAGGGGTATCCTAGACTAATATAATGAAGAATGAAACAAGAAAATTGCCAAAAAGTAGCTTCGGCGTAGCCCAAACCATCGGTTTTGCCCACACACCGGATAACTATTAAGAAGGAAGAATGGCATTGTCAAATGCTTCAATTATGCTCCAATACTCCCTATGAACATGATTGGTAAATTTGGAGACTTTTTCCGGAAATTCAAAAATCGACCCTAAAAGCCGCTTTTTGTGGACTATAAGTCTATAACCCACGGAAACACCTCGTCTCGGCCCCGAAATAGAATCGAATGAAACTTGGCAAGAGGCATCCTAGACACATATAATGATGAACGGAACAAAAAAATTACCAAAATGTAGCTTTGGCGGCCCAAACCCTCGGTTTTGTCCATTATGCACATTGTCGAATCGAGCGGTAAACACATCGTAAAACTATCAAAAAGGAGGAATGTCATTGTCACATGATACAATTATGCTCCTTTACACCCTATGAACATGCTTAATAAATTTCAGGCCTTAGTCCGGAAAAAGGAAAATCGGCCCAAAAAACCGGTTTTTGTGGACTACAACCCACGAAAAAACCTCGTCTCGGCCCCGAAATAGAATCGGATGAAAATTGACATGACGCATCCTAGACACATATAATGAAAAATAGAACAAGAAAATTGCCAAAAAAAAGTAGCTTTGTTGTAGCCCAAATCATTAATTTTGTCCATTATACACATGCTCGAATCGAGTTAAACACACCGTAAAACTATCAAGAAGGAGGAATGACATTGCTACATGCTTTAATTATGCTCCCATACACCCTATGAACATGTTTGGTAAATTTCGGGATTTTTTCCGAAAATCAAAAATCGACCCTAAAAGCCGGTTTTTGTGGACTATAACCCACGAAAAAACCTCGTATGGGCCCCGAAATAGAATCGGACGAAACTTGGCATGAGGCATCATAGACACATATAATAATGGATGGAACAAGAAAATTACCAAAAAGTAGCTTTTGCGTAGCCCAAACCATCGGTTTTGTCTATTATGCACATTGTCGAATCAAACGCTAAACACACCGGAAAACTATCAAGAAGGAGGAATGACATTGCCAAATGCTTCAATTATGCTCTAATATTCCCTATAAACATGCTTGGTAAATTTCAGGACTTTTTCCAAAAATTCAAAAATCCACCCTAAAAGCTTCTTTTTGTGAACTATAACCCACGAAGAAACCTCGTCTCGGCCCTGAAATAGAATCGGACGAAAATTGGTCGGAAGCATCCTAGACACATATAATGAATAACGGAACAAGAAAATTCCCAAAGTAGCTTTGACGTAGTCCAGACCATCAATTTTGCCATTATGCAGATGCTCGAACAAAACGCTTAACACACCGTAAAATTATCAAGAAGGAGGAATGACATTGCCACATTCTTCAATTATGCTCCAATACACCCTATCAACATTCTTGGTAAATTCCGGGACTTTTTCCGTGAAATAAAAAATCGACCCAAATTGCTAGTTTTTGTGGAAACCCACGAAAAAATCACGTCTCGGCCCGGAAATTGAATCGGACGAATATTGGCAGGAGGCATCCTAGACACATATAATGAAAAATGTAACAAGAAAATTGCCAAAAAGTAGCTTTGGCATAGCACCAACCATCGGTTTTGTCCATTATGCACATGCTCGAATCGAGGGCTGAACATACCGTAAAACTATCAAGAAGGAGGAATGACATTGCCACAGTGTTCAATTATGCTCCAATATATCATATGAACATGCATGGTAATTTTCGGGATTTTTCCGGAAAATCAAAAATTAACCTAAAAAGTCAGTTTTTGTGGACTATAATATGAATGACGTAATTGGTCAACACAAATTATTATAAATGACCGTCTACTTTTATTATAAAAGTAGACCAACTCTTTACTAGGCCAATTTTCTAAAAAGCATGACTTGGTTACTTTTATAATAAAAGTAAACGGTCTCTCCAAAGACTAGTTGGATTTGTCAAAACTCGGATTGATTGGATTTAATTTCGGGTATGTTTGGTTTTATAACGTTATAAACAAGTCAAAAAGTCATCAACAAATTATAGGGAGGGTAAAAGTGGACACCCAAAGCATAATTTCTCCGCACCTATCAAGTTAATAAAAAAAAGGAAAATTTAACAAAAATAATCCAACCTTTGTCTCGTATTCAGATAATAATCCCACCTTGTCAATTAAACGCCTATAATCCCACCTTTGGTCACTTGTTACGCTAACGGTCCAACACAATTAAAAATAAAGGAAATTTGATAAATGTTTTATGAGTTTCCCATTTTACCCTCTTCTTTTCTTCTCTTCTTCCCTTCCACCCACCCTCATCTCCCTCATCACCTCACCTCCCTCATGTCAACCTACATCACCATGAATGATTCCCACCCCCACCCTTGCTTCCCCCTACTTCTACCAACAAAACCAACCCAACAAAAAAACTTACCGCTCACCTGCAACAATGATATGGCCCCACCCACCTGCAACCCGGGAAAGATAATGTCCCCCCACCCCCATCTTGTTAAGACTTAAGACGAAAGATAGCCAGAGGGTCATCAACGTTGATATCCTAACGAAATGACATGGTTGGCCAAATTTTACCAATCACCATTAAACCCTGTATAGATATAATAAGTCTATTAACAATTGTTTTGCAATTACGACAACTAGAGTTAGGTCCACAAAACTAGAGTCTTACCCAATTATGTTAAGTATAATACGTTCCTCCTAGAGTTGAGTACTTGGATGGTGGTTACTGGTTACACGACACAACCCACTTTCTTCGTCCCTTCTTTTTGACCCTTGCAAAATTTTTGAGACAACTTTGCCTAAAAGAAATAGTCATTCACTATGTCCAACTCCCGCATTCTTCAAATTGTAATGCATGTTTGTCTCTTTAAGACTCTTACCTTACCTCGACTGGATTTTTTTGTCACCAAATATGACATGAGGCTATGGCCCCACTCACCCGCGTTGGGGAAGGGTGGTGAGGATGGAAAAAGGGTATGGTTGGGACTGGGGTGGAGTGTGGCCGTGAGGGGTGATGTTGGGAATTGGGATTGAGTAGCTGGAAACTAGAAGGGAAGAAGAAAAGAAAAGAAGAGGGGTAAAATGGGAAACTCATAAAAGAATTATCAATTTTCCTTTATTTTTAATCGTGTTGGACCATTAGCGTAACAAGTGACCAAAGGTGGGATTATAGGTGTTTAATTGGTAAGGTGGGATTATTATCTGAAGATGAGACAAAGGTTGGATTATTTTTGTTGAATTTTTCTAAAAAAAATTCCTAAAAATTATTGTAACTTTTGTGTATGGTAAAAAGGGTTACGCAATTAGGCAAGTCCCAAACGATTACTTCCATAGTAATACTTTGACTCCAAACTCTGAACTTTTGGTATTAATTAATTTTCTTTTGGAAGAGCAATTAAGCATCCATAATAACTTAGTACATCTTTGCATGAAAAAGAAGAACTGATATATGTAAGGTAGAGGTTGCCGTTGGCCCAATAATTAGTAGTTCAATATGCCTCAAAATTGTCTTAGGTTCAACCACTCCAATCCTTATATCCCATCCATCAAGGAATCAAAAACTAATGAAACTGCCAAAAATTGGATGCCTTAGCCATCAAGAAACCACAAACGCCCTCAGTCCATCCACCTATACTTCAAAACTCGTACGTTGTAAGACCTTGGTATAAGCGCATTGTATAATTGTATATGTAACATTCTAAGGATCGTTACTATTCCAAAAAATGGACACTCCTCCTCCTGGAATACTACAGCGAATGATCACCATGTACACCAAATACAAGGTTAAGAAAATGCTTAAGCAATACAAAGATGTGAAACTGCATGAAGTCATTATCAGGAGGAAAAACTCAGACAAGTCAGAATCTGAGACCAAGTTTAAGCTAGCTTGACATAACCCCCTTGAACATGTCCGTGCAATGTTCTTCATAGCTGGTAGTTTACTCGTAATTAATCTTGAGGTTTTGGCGACAATCAAATTTACCTACCGTATAGTTCGTGGACAAAAAGGGTTGCCTAGCTTTGTTACTACGGTTTTGGAGTTTACAGAGGTAGTCCCACGTGATATTACGCCAAAGGTATAATCTTCATTACCCTGCATGATATATTTGTTTAATTTATATATGTTGTTTTGCATGTATACTTTGCTTTCTCGCCTACTACGGAGTATACAATTTCCCTATATCTTTATCACTTTATGAATTGTAGAAAATAACTAACTTGATTATAATGAATTTTGTAGCTTCAGTAAGTATAAGCTGCAATCTTTGTCTTGCCTTGCATGATTTTCTACGATCTACGGAGTATGTTTCATGTTAGTGCTAAATATCAATGGAAGTTAGTTTTTGATTGACAGTGAAAGGTGTAAAGTTTTGTTTTTTATGATGTTACAAACGAAATATTTTGTGTTGTAGAGATGCGTTTGCTTCATGGAAGTGGATGGTAATGTCATGGATTTGGTTGATGTTGTACATATGGTAAGAGATTTTGAGGTTAGTAACTTAGTATACTGTCTTATTTCCTCAATGAGACCTTTTTTTGTATTTAATTTGCACTACCTTGGATTATCTGTTGCTTGTTGACTTTGCATGTATTTAACTAAAACGAATCTCTGAACTCATAGGGGTGGTAATCATGGGAAAATGAAAAAGAGAATGTACTAAGTGTTAAGCAATTATACTGGTCTGGAACTCCATTCATCATATATTTGTTGCAGTAACACCAAATAATATTAGAGGTTCCATTTTATATACTGCCGTTTCTAGCTTAGAGAATCCTTGTTTTTATTCGTCAAACGATTTCGGATCTAATGTCTTAAGATGGACGAAGGGAAGATTTGGCGGGCTAAATGAGTATCTATGTTGGTGGGTGTCATTGGCAAGGTATATCTGCCGGTGTTTTGTTATGCAGTGCAGTTTGCAGTAAACTTAGACAAAGGCTCTAGTGATTTTTGTTGCTAACATCAGAAAACTTTCTACTTTTATACTATATAGGATGCTGCGATAGCAAGAGATTTCACAGCAGGCATGGCAGTTGCAGTTTCAGTTACTCAATTTCCAGCAGTTACTATATTAGGACTCTCAATTCTGGTTGAGAGTCTCATTGGCAGTTTGGATGTATGGCTATCTCATGATACATGGAATCGGACAACAATGATCGATGCTGGTGTTTCACTGTCCAGAATGAGTATTCCTGTGACTGCTGGAGTATCTCTGGTCACTCAAGACCTGCTCAAGATCTTAGTAGGGGAACGATCAAATGGCTTCTACTCTGACGAGGAAAAATCGGGCTTTGCTCTCGGTCTAGCACTGAGTGAGAATCATGAAGTGGGATATAGCTCGGCATGGTGGCCGTGGCTGGGGCGTACATGTCGACTGCACTCTTTGAACTATACTTTTAAAGTTGATAAGAGAGATTCACCTGTGAGGCCTACTCAAGGGTATGCCTTCAGCTGTACTACTTGGTTAGACAGCTTTGACCGTGATAACTGGAGTTCATGGTTTCCATGCCAGGTATGGAGTTGTTCTTGCAATGGTACCTTTTTTCTTTTGTTGATATGCAAGTGATGCTGTTGATTTAGACTAATGAATGTCTAATTTTTTTGCTTAATCTTTTGCCTATCACTCGCTAATTAATACGAACCCTTATAAGGGAGGTCCTGCCTACTTAATTCATGAAACTTTTCTACCTCTTTTAAATGATCCTCATTTATATTGAGGTGTGTGTCTTGAATATAAAAAGTACAATTTTCAGTTTGGATTGGACATCGGTTTTCTACGCTTTTCATTTTCAGTCAAATTCTCTTTATATTGATTACACATACGGAGTATAATGTTTGATTGTATTAGAATCCAAACTTCACGGCTCACTATATTTTCTCTATACAGGAGTTCCGGTTCTGTTATGCGCTACCTCTGCTTTGGAATGCTGCACTCAATATCGGGATAATAGGAAGGCTTAACTCATGGCCAATACATAACTGGTTTGGACTTCTGTGTTCTAGGACTGAGGGACAAACAAGTGAGAGGCCTGATTGTGCTTCAAACATTAACCTAGCAAGGAATAATCGTGATGCTCACCTCACAGTCTCTGCTTTCGCAGACCTTTCTTTTAATCTTCCAATGAAGGTATTTCAGCATTATGGGATTTATGGTCATGTTTTTGCTTCTGCTGACAAAACTGTCAAACTAAAGGACGTGAAGTGACAAAATTTCTCTCTGAGGAGCTGCTTGGAGTCATTTAGAGCTTCTGTCAAATGTGGCATTATTGTTCCTGTCTCAAAACTTATCAACTTGGAGGTTAGTCATATTCCAAGTGCAATAAGAATTTATCAGTTAGCTATCTTGTTCTGCTTTTGATAAGTACTTTTGAGGAAGTTAATTCACTAACCTCCCTTTCTTAATGTGCAGGTGAATATTTGCCACATTCTGGAAAAACCAAGATATGATGCTGGGAAGATTGGTGTGCAGATTTGCTTCTCTGGTCCACGTTGAGCACTGAGATCAATACCCTTCTACATCCCAATCCTGCCATGATTTTCTTCTTAGTAACACCCTACAACTTTGTTATTCAGCCATAAATTTGTATTATGAAGCATTGTCTTCCTCAAAAGAACTAGATATGCCTTTTTCATGCCTGTGAGTTAAGAGTTGGGAAAACATTCTGATGTTTATCTGGTTATAATATTGTGTGACTAGAAACTTCAGAATTGATATGCTTCATTTTTACCCATATCTTCTCCTTGTTTCTGATATTGCATAATTAGTTTTTGAACAGAGGAATGTTCTCTAGCGCCTCACCATTTATATTTTTAACTAATTAGCACTAGCATATATAGTTTTATCTTCTGACTTTGATTTGCAGACTACCATATGCATGTCAAATGGAAAATTCTAATCTCCTCAGGAAAGTCATCACACTAGCCAACTCATATTCCAATTGTAACAAGTAAATTAGCTATGCCTTTCACAGGTAGACAATACTAAAACTCGGAAACAGGTATCTACTATATTATTGCAGACAACAGATTAAAATATATCTTCACATCTATGATTTGAAGTGTATTAATATAATCAACCGAGCAACAAATAGAATTGCTAAAAATTTGGGAACAGGAAAAGTTCAGGAATCCTAGAACTATGCATTTTTCGTGTCATACTAAGTTATTTTCACAAATTTGATCAAGGATTACTCCACAAACAGAGATTACCTTGAAAACTACTCTGTATATCAATACTTCTCCAAACTACTTTTCTCTACTTCCTGTCATTTTCACCTTCTCTTTCTGTACATATTATCTACCTCATTTACCTCATCTGCAAGGCTGCAACCTATCGGTATTCGTTATGCAGGTCAAAACTTGCCTCGGTGGTTTATGACCCTCCTGAAGTTTATGACTCTCCTGAAGTTTATGACCCTCCTGAAGTTTCTTTTCATAACCCGCGATATAGTCTTCCATACATGCTTTGTAGGTTTCCAGTCCTGGGACCTTCTTTGCCAGCTCCAGCCCCATATTCATCCATTTCTTTGCCCCATCACCCTGACCCAACCTTACAGGGACTGCTGCCCGATTCCAGGATGTTGTAGCGAGCCATTTCCCCTCAACAGCAGGGTATTCACCTTCTCGAAGTCCCACCATTATTCTATATGCCTGTTTGTACAGACTGTACACAACCTCATCATCTGCATCACCCTTGTAAACCACAGCTAGGGTAATAAGCCTTCGTATGACCAGAGCGACATCTTTATAGTCTGGTGAAGGTGAGGCAAGCAATGCAGAGAGACAAGCACTCAGAGTGAATGTGGCTACTTCAGCATTTTGCTGGGGACCCTGTGACGCCGTGAGACCTATCTGAAGAAGATCCTTTGGGCTGCAAGCCTTGGATTTGGCGAAGTTCTTCACCAGAAGCTGTTGGGATCCAGGATCATTTCTCCTTCCATATAGCTCATATGCACTCCAGATGTATACGAAATAGAATTTTGGATCTAGGTGGTTGTCTTGACAACCAGCTAGTTTATCTTCAGGTGATAATGTTTCCACCAACTGGCAGGAGATTACGTCAAAGGTTAGTGAGTAGTATAGATAGAAAAGAGAAGTATTAGTTACCATTTTCTGTATCAACAAATAGATATCCATACCTTTCCGGCTTTGTCTAGCAGATCGATAGCTTTCCGTAGCTGTACATCCTGCATTTTGACATTCTTTTGCTTTTCAGTATATATCAAGGCAGAAACAGCAAAGATAATCGACTTGCAAACCATAATGTTGTTTCCTTCTGCTTCCTCCTCAATCATAACACCATAAAAGTCAGCAGCCATGCTGAAGAATTCTGCACATAATTCATAGTTTTTTTCCACTGCGGCTCTTGCTCCTATATTCCATGCATTTGTTGCAATCCAATTGCGTTCCCGTCTTCCCACCTCTCCTTTCCCAAAGAAAGTATCAGGTCCAAGCTCAGACATCCGGTTTTGGGCTTTCCTCATGTATTTCAGGACTTCCAGCTCATTACCAGATTCTTGGATAAGGATTACGAGAACTGTACGGAGTACAACAACTTCAGCAATTGGCATTGGTTTTCCTGACGTGTAAAAGTTAAGGAGATCAGACAAAGCAGCAACAGCGACTGAAAGTGCACGAGATGCCACGGCTTCATGCGCTGAGAGTGAAAGGAATGCTATAGTAAAGTCAGTGCAGCTCATCATTGCTTGCATCTGAGTCACTGCTGCGGCATGATCATTCTTCTGCAAGTAGACCTTGAACTGCTCAAATCAGAAGAGAAACAATTTGTGTCAGGGCATAAAACCACGAATTTGAATATTCGAAATCAGTGTAAATAAATAAAAGAGGGATGCATATGTACCTTCAGGAATGCACAAGATATGTTCGGCTCAAGCTGCAAAGAGGCAAATATGTATCAAACATCCAAAAATATTTTAGGTCAACCTTTCAGCAAAAATGAACTATGTTATGATACCTTTTCTGCCTCATCAATGTATTCCTTAGCTTGATCAAGCTGGGAGAGACCGAGGTGGCAGAGACACAGAACTCTATATCCCTTTGCTCGAAGAACCCTGCTTTCAATGCCAGAAGGTACATAAAGCATAGCTTTTTCAAAGAGATCTGCACTAATCTTGTACTCCTTCGACCGAAAATGAACTGCAGCACTGCTCAAATATCAAGATATTCAGATTTCAGACAGAAATGAATTTCAGAAAACAGCAGCAGCACAGTAGGAGTCCTGATTTGGCCCTTATGGTGCATAAAGATTAGCACAAATGTGCAACAGTTCAGAAATTCAAAACCTAAAAATCAATACACTATTTCAGAATGTTATTAACTAGTCTACGTCTCACTTAGGTTGCTTCATAGATGTGTATGACAGTCGTTTGCAGTTTACATCCACCGAATTTTACAGCATTATCGACATTTTATGTCTGTGCCTATGTCATATACATTCCAGCATTGTTGCAGAGTTACAGAAAATAACTCCTCTATCAAGCAAATACTTGACAGTAGAGGCATGACAGTATGAAATGGTTAGGAACTCCTAGCTCAAACCCCTGCCTCCCAGTGCTATAAGTGAAATATGTATTGGAATCCCTTATTCTATCTTTCAACGGACCATGACATAGGACGCAGATGATTAGTAGGGAATATAAGGGTTTGCAACTTCAAATACACATTGTAAGGGATCATGCAGGCAAATTATGAAATCAGTAGTAATATGTATAAGGAAATTAAGAGTTTCATATCAATTGTCAGGCACTATTCTACAACTACTAATCTGTCAAACTGATACTGATACACATAAAAAAGAACACCACCAAATTGCAAGACCATGTAATTGATTTGAACCCTCACCAGTTCCACAGAACAGCATGTAGGGCAGTTCTCTCCTTTGCTGCTCCATCCCCTGCAAAAAGCGCCACCACCCTCTCGTCCGAAACAACCTCCTCTGCCATGATTTCACGAATTCTTAACCCCTCCCCACTGCCTCCCTCCCCAATCACCCTATAAATCACCCTCACCGCTGCACTAGCACTCATCTGACACCTCCCTAACAGCCCCATAAAAACACTCTTGACAGTCTCAACCGCGGCCACACCAACTGCCTTAAAATAAGCCTCCACAGCGGAAACCCACACCCCTTCCGGAATCCCATAATTCACAACCATATCCCTCAACTCCTTCTCAGCCTCACTAAACCTCCCTAACCCAAGCCACGCCTTCATCGCCAACACACTCAAACTCGGGTGCTGATCACTCCCTTTCACACTATGATCCCTTAATACCCTCACACACTTTATCACACTCTCATACTCCTCCCTTTGCAAATGCAGTGCTGCTATAAAACGCAGCGTCTTATCCCTCAAACACTTCAAACTTATCGTCTCCTCCGTCTTCTTCACCACTCGTAACCCTCTCTCACACAACTCCAGCCCCTCATTCATCAACTTCAACGCCTCTTTCACCTCCGAAACCTCGCTTTTCGCCAACAACGCCTTCCCAAACGCCAAGTACTGCTCCGATAAAATCCTACAATTCTCCGCCGATTCAAACAGAAACTTCTTCGAACGGTTCAACAACGCCACAGAAACATTCCTGTCCGAAACCTGCTTTAAAAAGAAAAAGTCAGCCCAACACAACAATGAACACCATAAACACTCCAAATTTCCACTTAATTCAGTAATTAACTAGGCAATACATTAATCAACACCGAAAACAGTCCGTAACTTCAACTAATTCAGCAATTTAATATCTCATCACATCAATTAACTCTACAAATGATTCAGTAATCAACTAGGCAATGCCACAAAACATTAACCAACGCCGAAACAGTTCAAAACTTCAACTATTTCAGCAATTAACATCTGATTACATCAATTAACACTACAAATGACACACAATTTCTATTTATTCAGAAATTAACAAAACAATTCACAAAGGCGACGAAAAACACTACAACAACTCAATTTTTCTACTTTTGCAATAATTAGCAACACAATACAATAATTCTAAGCATAAATCAGGACATTTCTACTAATTTAGCAATTCACAGAGGCGACGAAAAACACTACAAATCGCTAAATTTCTCTACTGATTCAGTAATCACACAACAAATTAACAAATGTAACAAACAACATCAAAATATCATCCAATTTTCCAGTATTTGAGCAATTAACAACGCAATTAACGACGAGACAACTCCATTTTTCTACTGATTTAGTAATCAACTCCATTTTTCTACTGAATCAGTAATTAAACAACAAATTAACAAATGTAACAAACATCAAAAAATTATTCAAATTTTCTACTAATTTACAAATTAACAACACTTTTAACTAGGTCCGCGAAAAACGCCACAGATTAATTCAATTTTTCTACTGATTCAGTAATTAAAGAACAAATTAACAATTCTAACGAACAACATTAAAAACAACTCAAATTAACAACACTTTTAACAACAGCGACGAAAAGCACTACAAATAACTCAATTTTTCTACTGATTCAGTAATTAGCAACACAATACGATAATCAATAGCACAAATAACACGAAAATTCGACTAATTCAACAATTCACAACAAAATTAAGTAAGAGAAGGAATTCAACCTCCCAAGAAGTGCGAGCTCTGGCGATATTAATCTCAACCAACAACCTCCTCTCTCCTACATCGGTAACCTCCTCAACCTCCACTTTCGACACCAGCTCGGTCGCCTTCTCGAAACAGCTACTCGCCTGATCAAACCTCCCGGCCTCATGATAAAGCAACCCGGTCTTGTAATAAAACGAGGCCGCCTTGATCCTCGCCGACGGCACTCCGGCGACGTCTCCGGCGAGGTCGAGCAGGTCCGCCGCGCAGTGCCGGAGCCCGACGTGTCCGTTTCGTGTCGTGTTTGTCAGGTCCACGCAGGCGTTCCAGAGCCGGTAGCTCAGCTTCCATAGCTTGAGCTTCACCGAGTTGGGGGTGAGTTGACTCAG
>CAAKMY010092273.1:1457-18011 GCA_901111285.1 Corrigiola litoralis | reverse complement strand
TCTTCTCACCCCCACCCCCCAACCCCCAATCTATCTGATCCCACCCATGCCCGACCTCCCTTCCCCCACCTCCTACCGGGACCCGCAACCCACCTCCTCCCAGCAAACTAGTTCCGCCATTTCCTGAGAATATGTGANNAAAGAGGGAAGCAACAGCTACAAACAGAAATGCAGTATTCACATTCTTCCCATAGGTAACCACTGAATTTGAATCTCTTCATACTGTCAGCATCAGGAACGTTTCCTGCTCGCTTTACCGATGAAACATGCTCGAAAGGACAGCTTGATCCCCTCTTGCACCCGCTGGAGCCATTGAAAGTTCTACATGGTTTTTTTATCTCTGCCGGCGCATCTGCTTGTCGAGAGACGACTGAAGGTTCAGATACAATTGACTGATATTGTGATGGGGTCGGGGTGAGGGTGGGCGGGGCAGTGGTTGACTGGTTGAGGGAGTTTGGGTTGTTGTGGTGGAGGAGTGCTATCATAGGAGAGGAGAGAGAAATGAGGGGGGGAAGGGGGGTGGTGGTGGAGAGGGCTGAAAAAGTGGGGGTGGGGTTGGGGTTTGGGTTAACTCATTGTTAACTTTTATTAAGTTTTATTTCTAACCACTAATCAGTTTAATAACAGCTAAACATAACGGTGTTAGTTTTTCATCCAATAAAATCTCATAAAGACCAAAAACACAGACCTCAGGGTGACATAAAAAAGTCGAAAAAACACAGGGGCAATATAAGAAAAACGCAAAAGCTCAGGGTGACATAAGGAAATATCCCTATTTTAGTGGTCAACTTATTTAATGGTCAAGATTAGATTATTTGAATCAATGCTCTAGATTTATTTTTAGTGGTGGCCACATTTATAATGTAGCTATTGTAGAATTTGCCTAAAAGAAGAGGGTTATATCTTTTTAAACTTGATTTGTGGTCTGACCATAAACCCATCTTAGTTATGGTCATACTGTCTTATTTGATCATCTGGGTTTCACCCAGCACCAGTGTAACAAATTGCACATTCTGAAATCAATTAGAAAAATCAGATGACAACATGTTTGAGGGTAATGACAGCCATTGAACTACCAGACAGCAAATGCAAAATAAATAAAGAGGTTATAGCATTTTACACCAATCCTGAATTCTTGATAGATGTAAAACAGAAGAAGCGACGTGGATATTCATCAATTTCCAGATAAGTTGGCTCATTAAAGTAGAGACATATAGATTGTAATTCTGATACATAAAATCTCATAATAACTAAAGATTGCAGAGAATTTTTCAGAAAGTAATATTTGTGTTCCTCCATTATCTTCCTGAATTGTGATTTGAGAATTGTGAAATACGAGTGAAAAGACCTTTAAGTACTTACTGGTCCAGAACCCCGAACCCCTGAAACCAATTGCAAAAGGCGCTGGAAGTTCCTCAAGTTGACAAGATCTTCGTCAGTCATAGGAGAAGCAAGAAACGGAACAGCAATTGAGTTCAGAGTTGCTAAACTCAGTGCATCCAAACCCTGTTTTTTCCGCAGAAGATTAGGTATGTCTTAAACAGATTGGAAATGACCAAAAGATTTGGAAGAGCTTTATACATGTCTATAGAATGCCTTACCTTGGCGGTTTCTCGAAGGAAAATTTCTCGCACAAAAGAACCCTGAGAGATGCCAAATGAAGAATGTTTATTGCTTGTTTTAATTATTTCCCTTTAGAGAAAATGTTGAGTTTAAGAAGAAATAGAACTAAGACAGCCAAGCAAATGAATGACCATGCAACCAAATAGAAAGATTGAAAACAAAAATATATACACCTTCTGTAACACCTAGATTCGTCATCTTCCTGAGAAAGAACAAGAAAAGTTTATTCTTTCTTAAATTCTAGGTTCCATTTTTCCTAGGTCTTACATATTTGAGAATCGACAAGTTCACCTTACATAGTATACTCTTTAGTTGCTACCCTGTGAGATGATCTCATAGATTGAGCCGACCAACCATTCCAAAATTCTCAACTCCCACAAGGTTCAAAGTCAATCCTGTAATTGGTAGGAGAGCTTTTGGTCTTGTGATCTTGTCGTACTATGAGACGTTATGTATAAGATTAGAGCATATTCTCTTCTCATTAGGTCAAACATGTTCATTGTTAGACCGATTCATTAAAGACGTGAGGATGTAGATGCATCAGACACTATCAAGTATCAATAAGCTAGAACAACTGCTTAGGCTGTGCTTCAACATAATAAGAGAAAACATAGGTGAGCCTTTAAGGTCAGCAGCTAAATTCACCTGTTCGGCTAATGTGAAATATAGGATATCCTTGGCAACATCCCTCGTGTCAGATTCTTCTTTCTTCACCATGGCCTTGTCTATCTTAGCACGTTGCATCTGTTATCACAAAAATAAGGATATAAGCCATATGGACAAACAATATGAAAGAGATATTATCAGTTGATGTTATTTGAAAGCATCTAGATAACAGTGCCAACTGATATTAGCTTAACTGGATAGGCTAATGTTATTTGGTTGGACAAGAATCACAACCACTGCTTCCAACATTTATTTGGTAAGTCATTAATTGTTAGTTGGCTTAACACAATTGGTAGAAACATCTCAGTGAAGATGCATGAACTCCTGCCCGACCAAATTCACCATAAAGGTTGCAGGGAAAGCATCACGGTACATCTAACCATCCTCATGGTAACTTTGCAAACTCATAATGAACAAGTACAACCAAATTCCATTACTTCTGAAGCACAACATATAAATTCAGAGAGATATGTCTCAAGCTCGTTCCTGGTAATAATTATAGGCCATCTAAAGGCTCTCACTTTAGCAGGAAGTTCTCAGCGATCACAGTACTAGTCGAAGGAGAAACGATAGGAATGAGAAGGGAGCAATTAAGAGGGGACATAAATATTTGGATATTGACAACCTTAAAGATATACATCCCAGAGATCAGACCTTATATTGACATTGGCAAGCTGCAAAGAATCCAGAATATTCAGAACTACAGAAAATGGGAACATAAGCAGTCGTCTGAATGGAACGAAGCATAATAAATACAAAAGCTAGAATCTCATTATCCATTTTAAATTTTTTCCTAAGACCACTGATGTTTGTGATGGATATTCGTTTGCAATTAAAGATTGAAAGAAAAGGGAACCTCTCCCTCTTACAAAGAGCGAAAGAGCAACACCATCAACAAGGACATCCAATTTACGAAAAAAGATAGAAATGAAAGAGCTTCTCCTTTCAAGTGCTCCACAAACAAACCCTTTTACCATCCTCAACATTAGATTTGAAGAATAGCAGGACATAAGCATTCATTATAATTAAGGGCATATTCAACTTTTAAAGACTTTGTGACATACAGAATGGGTAAATCTCCATAAACATCTCCTTACAAGTCCTCAGATATTGTGAATAAAAATCTACCTCAACTTTTAGTTACAGTCCACGCCTCAAGCCACAGCCACTAGGTCTAGGTGGTCAATTTTATCCTACCTGAGCAAGATTGAATGAAATCTCTCACTGGGTACAGTAAGATTTGCTACCGCTCCTCAATTTTCAAAAAGTAAAAGTTCAATAATAAAGACACCCCATATGAGTTCCAGCAAACTGGTCTCACACATCAAGCCTCCATATCGAGTGAGACCGTTTGCATGTTTGCTTGACTTGCACCAAGAACTAAAAAGGATTGGGCAGAACAGAGTGAGATGAAAAGCAGAGGTAAAAAGACGAGAGTAGGGGCAGAGTTCTCACCTCAGTAACCAATGACTCTAAACGGTCAATTCTGAAAACACCATCCTAAGAAAACAGGATAAGGGTAAGAGTACGTACTCGAATGCAGGTGGTACAAAGTCATGACAGAAAGAAGGGGTGCCCTAACAGAAAATAACCCACAATTTACCTCATAAAGAAGGAGTTCCAAAGAAGAACTTAACTCAGGCGAGCTTCCAGTTAGAACTTTTCTGGCAATATATGGGTATGTACTGCCCAAAACCTTGTAATCAGGATCAAAACTAATTGCAATACCCTCCAGGACAGCCAGACTGAAATAAAAAGGCAAAATAGATTAGATTAAGCTAATTAAACACAGAAGGGAGAGGACATAGGGGTTGTGGCTTCTGAAAGTACACATAATATGTACATACGCGTGCAATATATTATAGATGAGATAAAACTTGTTGATATTAGAAGTAAAGACAAAATCAGTACAGGAAAACAAGCGCTCCAAACAAAATCAAGGGAAAACCCGCCATTTACCTTTTACACCCTGTAAGTATAACCTTTCCAACACCCTCGAACGAAGGCATCACGTTGCAGCTAGGTAAGTCACTGTAACCAAATAAACCTCATGACGAGCAGATCTATTTCTAAAGATCTGATCATTTCTCTCCAACCAAAAGTAGCCCAAAGCATGCTAGTTTCCGATAACTTCCCTCCCTAACAATTCCCTCCCCCCCCCCCCCACACACACACACCACTCCTCCAAATAAAGCAAGAGAATCTCATATAGCTGATAAGGCAAAATTGCATAATAATAGGTTGGCAAGCCAACTGATGTCATGATCTCTAACAAACTCCAATTGATGGTTAGCCTACTCCAATTTTCCCCACACTGTAACCAAAAGTCGACACTCGACACAAAGCTTAAACTCAATTGTTAGGACACCAACTCAGAAAGGCTGCTATGTTGTGGTCACACAATAAACAAGCGGTACCATCAGCTATCACGTATCACATCTCCAATTTGAATGTCCAGAAACTGATTAGCTAACATTTGATGGCATGCAAATAAAAGCCAACGATTTATTACTTTTGCCGACAAATAAGAGTCTATACAAATAGCTAGTCTAAATCTTATTGTGCCTTTCCATGCTTCTAAACTGCCCAGTAACTATAAACATTAAATGTAAAAGTTCATTGTATTCTTCTAAAGCATATTTGGATGATTCTTCTTATTAGGTTTTTTGTCATGTACTCCTTTTCCAAGAATAAGTGACCAAAACATTATTTTCACATAGAATATCCTCGGGTTTGTGTAGTTACACTCGAACATTAATTAACAGCTTGTACAATTTGGCTGCTGTACACAAGCTAAAGAGTATAATTCAATGCTCTTGAGATTTGATGTCCAAAAATGTCAAGGATCAGTTTAGGAGAGCTAAAGCCTCAGTGAAATGAAAAGTTTTATGGGTGTTTATGAGAATTTATCCAGAGCAAGAAATCTAGAACCTTGTACCAGGGAGGTGATTCAGAAGATAACTAATTTTGAAAGTTCACTTAGATGCTACAGTGTCCATGTGGGCATGTTGATGACAAATAAATGGTTATTACAAACCCAATATAATTCTCATTGAGCAAAAGTCAGCTTATTAAATTTAGAAGATGAAGCAGTGGAGACGAAAGCTGAAGGTGTAGACAAGACACCAAGCAAGCAAAATAGTGGACGTTGTGCAACAGCTGAAGCAAGACAACATGGTATACGGAATTTCACTGTAATAAGCACACAATTTGTTGAGGCTCTCTTTAAAAAGTTACCAGACTCAACCCATAGAAGGTTCATATGCAGCTCATGATGGCAACAACTGGATCGAGTAACAGTAAGCACAATAGTCATGGAAGAGCTCACTTGCATAAAGAAGTAGTACCTCCGAATGACGAGGGAAAAATATGAAGGTATACGGAATTTGAATTGATACCTGTAATGAACAATATGTTTACATTTTAGAACTTCAACAAAAAGATAGAATACAGATTGAGCACAGAAAATGCCAAACAGTAGTTTTACTAACATATGTACACTCTCAAGTTCCACTGTAATACATGGAGACATGAGCAAACACGCATCTGTCTTGTGTGAATCTCCTGTGAGACGTCCACCAACAAAACAAAGTGCTGCCTCCCACTAAAATGGGGAATTCTTGAGTGTTGAAGAAAATTTTCATGACCGTTACAAGCGAAACATTTTATGCTGGAGAAAGTGATATGTACGGTCACTAATTCTTTTTGTCTCACCATCCTTGAAGAATGAGATATCTATCTACATATTCTATTTTTATTGGGCTAAAGAACTGAAAGTTCATTTTTGATACCAGACAGGCACAAAAGTATTAAAGAGAGAAACATTACATGGTGAATCCCAATTGACCTGAAAGATCCCCAAAACTTATATTGCGAACTCCTTTATCAACAGCATTTCGGAAGACACCTACATAAGAGATTTTCCATTATCAGCAACTTGATGGCAGGTCTATGTACAAGGTGTTAAAATTGCGACTTTCCAGTTCAAATCATATATAGTAGACACAGGAATACCAAACCTGTTAATGCCTCTGTAACAGCCCCTTTGTCAGCAGTTGGAGGAAGAAGCCTGCAAGTTTAAACGCAAATAGTAATTAGGAATCTATCATGGCAAGTATTATTTTACATAACTTACACCAGGGAATAGTTATGTAGACCCCAAAGTGACAAAATCCTTTGCCAATGCATCGAAGTCCCGGTTCACCAGATGAAGGCAAGCTTCTATAAATCCATCACGTAGCTCTTCCTTAAACTCGCCCATCATGCCAAAGTCTGGAGGTAAAAGGAAGATATTGGAATGGGGTTACAATGAAGTATGGTGTTAAAATTGTTAACTAAATATGTACGGCAAACTTATTAGAAGATTGCAGAGTGACTATCTTTACTCAGTCCCGTCTGAAAAGTACCAATATTCCATGACATGTTAAGTATGACAAGATTGCAATAGCAGCTTCAGAATACTGCATTTTCAATGCAGCATAGATTGACAGAAACTTTTATGCTATAGCATGTTATATATCTAATAGTTTTTTAGTTTGAAACAAGAGATTAGTAAGCACCACAGAAGCAAATTTTGTTACACCAATGAAGGTAGCCTAATGTTAATGTTTATAAGTTGTGGACAAGGTCCAAAGTCCAATTACATTCCATAAATATCTTAATTTGTAAAGCAGTATGCTACATAAAGTTAGCAACATCTAGAAAGAAAAAGTTGTGCTTCCTTCCTTATTTAGCATTGGGCTACTGGTTAATGGTTATTATACTTTATTAGGAGGACACAAGGGGGAGGGCACTCCACGTATTCCACAGAAGCCTCATGAATGGCAGATCTGTACTGGGGATTTAGGAATTTGTTGTTCTACTTATACAGAAAGAGACGTAATAATGGTAACACCAAATACTACATGTTGTTACAATAAGAACTTTGCAGGTGCTGAAGTAAAATTCATACAAGTACCTAAATAAGCTAGCTTCCCATCATATGTACGGAGAAGATTTCCAGGATGTGGATCTGCGTGATAAAATCCATATTCCAGCAGTTGATTAAATGAGCAATAAACTCCTACCTGCCCATGAAGACATTTCTGTCAGGTTCCCAGGATGAAAAACAATAAAAAAATCTATGAGCAGGAGCTAGATATTACCTCAACCAAGTAAAGATCTTTGACCTCGGCCAATTTTTGCCCCTAATATAACATTTAAGGTCAAAATATTATAAAAACAATATCAAAACGCAAAGAACATGACTTTGCTAAACCACTTCTTCTTAATGTTCTTATATATGGTGAAATTAGTTCTAGAGTACCAACCAACAGAACCCACAGATTGTTCTAATAAATATTGTCTAAGCAACCAGATATCAAGCAATGATAGCAAACGAATCAACATACCTCCACCCACTCCATAACCAAAACTTTTGCAGTTGTTTTATCAATGTACATACGGGGAACCACAACATCTGGAAGACTGCCATACAACTCTCTGCATTTATAGGAAGAATTTACATACTTAAATCAAAAAAGCAATTCGAGGCTACAAACAGGGAAGGGAGTAAACTGGAGAAAATTATCATTGTGGGGAAAGTAATTTGGCTACTATAAGATAAAGAAGCTTTCTAGTGGAAGGAAATGATTTCTTGAATAACAAAATGAAGAAAAAAGCTAAGATTCTAAAACCATCACAAAAAATGCAATCTAGTGGCGCTGCACTATAGCCTGTAAACAAAAAAAAAAAAAAAAAACAATCTGGCGCAAAAAGAAGCCAAATAGCCTTCCATCGTCAAACATAGAATATCTGACAATTATGAATCATATGCTTTCACCCTCCTTCCCATGCTGAGATAGAAAATTGAAATTCTTGCCACGAAAAGTTTGGCACTCCTGCTAAAATACATCGTCCAAAGGAAATTTATGAAGACAATGGATAGAAAATTGTACATATATAGTAGGTGTTGAATAAGTGCAACACCAAGTGTTCATCTCTCACAGTCACCATGCAACATTCAACTGCTTGACAAATTGACATCTAATGTTGCAGCTACACAATTACTATAATTTCAGTTAAGGCATAATCCAGAACGAGCTATTTTCTAGGAGTTACACCGTCCCACACTAGGAAACGAGTGTAAAGACTGAGGATACAGGCTAGAAATTAGGTTCAGATGAAATGGGGAACTTCTTGTTTAACTATCAGAGGCCAACCAGATGGGATTGAAGACAAGCAATCTAAGATCAGTCTAATCAAATTAGAAAAAGAGAAGGCCCTTTAGCCATTGGAACACTTAAGTACCTCCTCAGCAGTTAGCCTCAGAAAGAGACAGAAAGGCATGCCAGATAAGCCAGCTGTAAGGTATGACAATAAAACCACATCTAGCAAGATTTGTAGAAGCTCAAATTAGCTCCGGCTAAATTCCTATACCATTTTTTTCAATCCGGTACAAATGTTAAGGAGTATGAACCACATCTGAGGTTGGAGTCTGCATAACAAAACTAAAGCACTTCAAAAGACAATAACAGGAAGCAGCAACGTTATTCGCCCACGAATAGAACGCACAATTAAATAGTGTGAAAAGAAACTTTCATGCTACAATTGACAAGTTTTAGCTTTATATTCCCAAAGTTCCTGAACACACAACTGAAGTTTTAAACAGAACTCGCATTTCTCACCTAAATTTCAATCCATTTTTTGCTTCTTTCCTGTAATCCATCTCCTGCATTCAATTTGATTTACCTGTATTCATTATAAAGCTCTAAGATTTTTTTTCTCATATTACACAATAGAAAAAGGGAAAAAGATAAGTTTTATGATGCTTAATAGAGCAGATCATGTTTCATATTCAGTTAAAAGAATTTAGCCACAACAAAGTCATTTGTAAAACTTGTCATGATTTATTGAAGGACAACAGGAGAGAACATTACCCTAAAGAGGCTTGTTGCCCATTCATCAACAACAGCCTGCAAGACAGAAGTCCATTTTCTCATTAATAATCTTGAGATAAGAATGGTAATGGGAACTTGGTGGAATAAACATTCTACTGTGGCAATGCACCTGCCTGCTTGATGGAAGCATGCCTTCAGAGTAAATTGACAGGCTAACTATTCTGTAGTTATATTTGTTACAGTGATTACTAGTGTAAAATTAAAAGTCTGACAAAATCGACTCTCTGCTATTTCAGTCCATCCAAGATTATGCCATGAGAACCTAGTACTCTTGCAACAACATGAGTGTTTTATATATTATATTATTCTTTTGAAATATCTTCCACAACTCATAATACATCTGAAAAAGTGTTGCCACCCCGAAAATTATCCATTGTGCATACTTGATTGTTTAGTAAACAGCATTACCTGAAGATCAGTATTCAATTTTCTTGCTCTCCGAATAACACCAGCAATGAAACGCAAGATTAATATGTCCAAGGAAATAGCAGCCTTCACACCAGGTCTCTGGACTTTAACGGCGACCACCTCTCCAGTAGTCCGCAGCCTGGCTTTATAAACCTATCAAGATGTCTTTTCTTTAGATAATGATAGATTTATTGACTGTGAGATACACTGTCAGCAAATCAGAAGTTCATCAGAAAGAAGCAAAAACACAGAAGAAGATGCGTATCACACTGAATGAGTCAATGCAAAATCCAAAATGGCTTCTGAAGCATAAGCCTACCAGAAGGTTAAGCATGAAGACAAGCTTGACAGGACTACAGGAGTAAAGCATTAAGAGTTCTTCTATTTTGCACAAATGTACTGCCTCTGTCTCACAAGGTAGTCTACATTTGGTTTGAATTCCTCTCACATATTCAAACCAAATGTAAACTATCTAGTGGGACGGAGGGAGTATCATTCTAGTAAAGCCAAAGAACCTAAATGATAGCAGAACCATCATAGCCCTACCAAAATTAATCACGCAACCAGTTGCCACCCGACAAGATGGTCCCTCTTATGCTCCCTCACTGCAAACCAAAGGAAACCCCTAATGAATATTCCCAGTCTACTGGCTACTTCCAACGGATCCTTAGATAAGACAGGTAACCAGAGAAGGATTTCTAGATATGCATGTCAAAATATAAATAATCCTACTTGCAGGGAAAAATGAGGCTGTCTTCCAAAATTCTACCAGTCATGCCTCTTATAAGTTCGTTTCATCCACATATCCCAGAATGAAGGACCTTATGCTGTCACCCGAAGACCACCTAACTACCTAAGAAAGTGAGATACTCAGCAACACAACCTGTCAAACTAGAAAAACGATCTAAAATAAATGACATGAATTGAATCCCAAGACAGTAGAAATTATAAGATTTTGAGATGGGCTGCTTGAGAGTCAGTAAAATGAACAAAAGTGTAAATCTTGCACAACCTTCACAATAGGAAATAATAAAGTTATGATGGGGGGGAAAAAAGAGATCACACATTTTCATAACATACGACCCCTTTGACTAGATATAATAACACTCAACAAAAGAATCGGCATGAAGCAAACTTCTAGGTGGTCAAAACTAATATCTAAGACTCCCACTGGCATAAGGAACAGAAGAAAGGCATCCTCCAAGCCTCCACCTCTTCCAGTTCATCTGAAAACCCTTCTAATTTATCTCTCATGATTAAGGACGCTCCTACATTTAATAAGCCTTCTTCATATCCATATCAACGAGACCCAAGCCACACAAAACTATTTCGGCACTTCACTAATGTTCGAAAGGAATGGCACTAGTAAAGATAAATCCAAGAGCGTAGCAAGTATTAGTTCAATACTAGAAATGACGGTAACTATTCGATAGTCCTTTACCTTAATGGATCCGACATTTTAAGGGACTAATGTAAAGAGGTCATCACTCATCAATGTTGGTGACTGCTATCAGCATCTTCAAATAGCGCAAGAGCTTCTCTCCTACTGTCCCCTGATAAGACATGTCACCACCTCCTAATATGAGGAAGGGTTTATGCTACTCAAGGAAAAGGCTGTTATGAAAACTAGTGCACTAAAAAATGATCCCCAGTCCTTAATGAGCCCACCATGATCTACTTCAATCTCTCTGATAAATTTCCTTGTCCTAATATTAACCCTTGTTCCTTTGCTCATGACACTTTCGTTTTACTTGCAGCTCCTATCATTCAACCATGAGGACATTGCAATTATTCAATAAGTCCTTCATAAACTTAACCTCTGCGCGTAAATCTAGACCCTCACTTACCTTCAATCTTCCATTCACTCTAAAACACTACGTCCACATACTGTCAGACCTAAAAGGTGCGGACCTACCTAAGTGGACAGGATTACAAAAGACAGAAACATGATCAGAGCAAACCCCGCACTACTAACTAAACCTAGTAGTCTAGTACTAGCAATTTCTTTCAGTACCCCAATCATTTGTATACAAAGCAGTCAAACAAACACAGAAGCTACCTTCAAGTTTCCCCCATCAGACTTCCGACCAAGTATAATGTCAGAGACGCAAATAAGAGTCGATCCCTGATGCTAGAAACAGGACTAGTCGGATCACTGTCTGATCTACATAATGGATCACACTAAATTAACAAATTGCCTCGTCATGAAAAGAAGCAAGTATAAGGAAACCCTCGTGATGCACATACAAAAAAGCTGGCTTTAATTCTATCAGAACTCTAAAGTTGATAGCAATGTGTAGGAAATTAATGGTACCTGACCAAGAGATGCAGCAGCAACTGGCTCTGGGGAAATTTCTGAAAACATCTCATCCAGTGCGATCCCAAATTCTTGTTCTATCGTACGAAAAGCCACTTGACTCGAAAACGGAGTTATTCGGTCTTGTAACACGGACAGTTCCTCCAAGTAAGATGGTGGAATTAAATCCTATAAGAAATGTTGTGCACATGAAAGATATCATTATCGCGAAAAAAGACAAGAATGAATAACCGGTCTATAGATATCCCGAAATATGACAATCAGTCATCAAAATGAATGCAAGCAATCTTAGGTCACATAATTTGCATCAACAAATCTTCAAAGTGTGGAAGCAATCTTCAAAACAATAACTTACAGATCTAGAAGAAATGGCCTGAGCAATTTTGACATATGCCTGAAAAGATCGAAGAATACTCCAGTCAAGAGAAATTGTTGAAAGAAATGTAACAAGATATAGAAAGCAACCAGTTCCAAGTCAGCTTTCAGAAATGAGCACTCTGCCCCCATAACAAAGCCAGGATGCATATGGACAAGATCTCGGAAGTCCAAAAAACACCAAAATGCACCCCATCTGACTGATAAATAGAAGAACACAAAAAGAAATTCCCAGGAGCCTAATCATTACCGGACCAAGTTCCACCAGTATTTTCCGAAGCTCAGCAGCTCGAACCTGAAAACAACATCGAGAAGCATTTCATGAGCTTGGAAGACGCATATCAATGACCAGAGTGTCTAAAATCAAGTCAAACTTCGGCAGCACCCTGACCCCAACTATTTATTGAACAATATGTGCACATCAGCTCAAAAACTTTCGACATTATCTAGACATCGAGATGTTACACTCAAGAAAAATCAACAGTTCACTTCAACAAAAGTAGAGTCTTACAATACAACTTAGTTTGCACAATCCATTGTCTACATTTTTGGAAATATACATAATACAAATAAAATGTGGAAGCTTGAAAATAACAATCGTCCAAAGGTGCTAAACCTTTCTACTTGACATCTTTCATCTACTTACAAGATACGCCCAATTTCACTAAACAAACGCCTACATGATGACTACTTACCATTACTCTTGCAATTGAATTGATACAACCATCAATAGTAGCCAAGAGAAGCCATGCTTAACATTCTACATATTATATGCAAGTCTTTCACAAAATACTTTCAACAAAGTCCTACAAGTAAACGCTATGTTACTCCGACACTTCCGAAGTTACAACAAACATTAGAAGTATCCGACACGAATACGACATGCATTATTAGCTTTGTTTAGTCCATTTTCCCGGATCAAACCCAAGTATCCATATCAGTTTAAGGTATCACATAATATGTCGAACACAGGTACGACAAGGTAGATGAATGATCGGAATAAATTTTACTTGGCATTTCTGTAAAGAAAATATTTCCTCTTCACATATATCCAATTCAACAATTTAATAGCATTCAATTCAACTACACATAACTCACTTGGTAATAGTGCATTAGCATGTAATTAATCCGAAAGGCCCTTGATGGTTACCATTTAGCATACATTCCACCAAAAAAAATTATGAAAAAATGGTACTACTACCTCTACACCAAAACAATCGGCCTCATTTGACTTTTCAGTTCAAACTCGTGAAACTTTGACCATTACTTCATGTAAGTGTCACCAAAGCATCTAAAGAAACCGTCTATTTTAAACTTAACACAAACTAGATCGCTAATTGAGTTAAAATAGTCATTAGTATATAACTAACGACCACTTAAAATAAACATGATCATTTTAGACAGTTTTATGTATCATTTTAATTTAATAATAAACGATCTCATACAAAATTTTATATAGTCAAACAATTGACTATAAAATCCAAACGAGGTCAACTTGAACCATCAATTTTAACAATAATATGAAGAAGACAATATTATGAAACTAATGACATGGTTACATCATATAAGATTTCAGTCAACCAATTATTATAAAATGCACCTCTTTAGATGCATGCAACATATTTCAGCACTACAAGAGACATATTCACATAAATCAATATGGCTTATGTACTCATCAACCGTAATACACATAATCTAGGTTATACATTCGCCCACCATAGAATTCACATTCGCCAAGTACATAGTATATATTCAACAAGTTTAATAAACTACATATTAACCAAGTGCATATATTCACCCGATTATATTAAACATATTCACTTTGGTGCATGATGCATTACCAGAATATATGGTGCCACGGATATACTAGGCATACATCACAATCGCAAAACCTTTTCTAAATTATGCTACGTAAGGGCTACTAATCAACAACCTTCGAGTAAAATGAGAAATACAGATGTCAGCTAGCTCAGCTCGTAAAGCATCATCTTAAAAATATCACTATTGCAAACCTTTTTCTAAATTATTGCCACGTAAGCTTTCAACTAAAACAACAAATACAGATGTCAGCTAGCTCAGCTCGTAAACTATCACCTCAAAGGCTCAAACATATCACTATTCCAAAACCTTTTTCTAAATTATTGCCACGTAAGCTTTCAACTAAAACAAAAAATACAGATATCAGCTAGCTCAGCTTGTAAACTATCACCTCAAAGGCTCAAACATATCACTATTCCAAAACCTTCTTAAAATTATGCCACGTGAGCACTACTAATAATTACAAACACCCTCTGAATAAAACAAAAAATACAGATGTCAGCTAACTCAGCTCGTAAACTATCACCTCAAAGGCTCAAACATATCACTATTCCAAAACCTTTTTCTAAATTATGCCACGTAAGCACTACTAATAATTACAAACACCCCCCGAATAAAACAAAAAATTACAGAGATGTCAGCTAGCTCAGCTAGTAAACTATCACCTCAAACATACTATCCGCTCTATCCATAACCCCATCAACGTACCGAACCCCGAACCACTTTCCTAACGTAGTACCAATCTGAAACAACCTCCGGACCAAAACAAACGGCCTCTTCTGATAAATAGCGCCTATCCTCGCAACGTCGTACTCGGAGAGTGACTCGGCCTCTGACTCACTGAGTTGGAACAGGTACCCCGATTTCTTGGTAAACGAGTCGTTGTTCGCGGTGGCGGATAACGGCGTCGTTCTGGTTCGGCGCGGGGTGGGTGGTGAGTTGACTCGGTCGAGTTTAGGAGAGAGAGTGGCGGGAAATGAGTGGAAGAGTAGTAAGGGCATTTTGGTAATTTCGGTGTGTGTGGTTGAGGGCTGTTTGGTTGGTCGTTATTTTTGCCGGGAAAATGGATATTTGGAGTAACTGGTTTTTTTAGGAGTGAAGTGGGAAGTATGTTGAGTATTTGAGTGAGAGGTGGAATATTTGCCACATTTTCAAGTGTATGAGGCCACAAAAATTGTAAGAATAAAACACAAATACTATATAAATAAAAATAAGGAAATTTTAATAAGAATGATTCAATGTTTTCTTCGTCTTTTGAAAATTATCCGAAATTGTAATGCTCATAAGAATCAAAAAGTTTTGGGAGCTGAGGTATCGTCTTTTTATTATAAAAGAAGATGGGGTCATTCTCACTCAATAGATGGTTATATATAAATCTTATTTAACTTGGGTTTGCAAGAAGTTTCGGTTGATTTAGCTTCCAGGGAACCGGCCTACTTTTATTGCAAAAGGAGAGGGTCTTTTATGAGAGTTATTGCATGAAGATAATCCCAAATTGAATTGATGTTCAACTTTCGTTAAGATATGGTGACCTTATGCAAAAACAAACAAAAAATAAACCATTGCAACCTTTCCCCTTCCACGTATCATCCTCATTTCTTGTTCCTAATTCATCTATTGTAATGGTTGTTGTATGATTTGTGGCATGTCTCCTCTTACACAATTTTAATTACAATATAGAAATATTAGAACATGTGTAGACGTACATTGTAATTCGCCTGTGTCAAAACCGATAATTAAAAGTCTTTCATAACATTGATTCTCATAATTTGATACTTTTGAAACAAGCTTGTGAGTGGCAGTAGGCATATAATGGTTTAAGGTTAATAGGAATTGAGTGGAAATTACTTATAATGAGTAGAACTTACCATTTTTATTTTGGTATTTTTTGTTTTCGATTTTATTTGTATCCTAAAATTTCTGATTTTTTTTTTTTTTTTGTGGCATATCTTTATGCTTGTCTTCTAAATATTTCTGAACTTTTTTTTTTGTCCACTCGAGTCAAGCCACATTTGACTCGAGTGGTTTGCTCGAGCCAAAACCATCAAAAAGGGGATTTGAATCGAGGAAATGAGCTCGCTCGAATCGAGCCATGTCTCACTCGACTCGAGCGAGAGAGGAAAAGTCAGTATTTTGGTTTGACTTCGCTCGAATCGAGCAAGTCTTGGCTCGAGTAGAGCGAAGCCATTCCAGACGTGTTTTGGGCAGTTTGTTGGGCCGTAGTCGTTGATTAGCATTAGTTTTAGGTAAATTTTCCTATTATCATAGGGTTTGGTATGTAAACCCTTGATTAGGACGTTTTTAGGGATTCATCATTATTCTACTTTTCACAAAAAAGCTCTTCATGTCTTTAGAGAACTAAACTCTCAATTCTTTGGTTCAGACAATTCGAATCAGTTTATTATTATT
>CAAKMY010092263.1:10240-25219 GCA_901111285.1 Corrigiola litoralis | reverse complement strand
GAAAAAGGAGAATGAGAGTAATGAAAAGGAGGGTGGGAAAAAATGGAGGTTTGGGTCAAACATAGGTTAGGAATTTAGGTTCGGGGTCAAAGGGATTATTCTTGTGAAAAATGACCCAAAGTTCGGATTATACTGGGATTACCCAAAGTTGGGATTATCAGCGGAAGACCGCCCAAAGTTCGGATTATTGGCGTTAATTTTTCCTATTTTATATGTACAATTTACATGTGATTGTGAGGAGGGTCAAAAAGTTTATTCTATGAAGATATTAAGGGCCCATAAAAAAAAGTTCTCCATTAGTTTTAGTATAAAGAGACACTTAAATAAATAAATAAAATGACAAATAAAAATTATTATTGAAAAACCACTCACCTACTTTTATACCTTTTTTGTGCGTATCAAACACCTTTCTATTTATTTCTCCTCTTCTTTGTTATCCCCCAAAATTTTAGTTCTGGAATTATTTGTTATCTATTCTATTTTTCCTTCTACATCCCAATATTATATAACGTGTCCCCCAATTTGTAATTTTATATTCAATTTAGTAATCTAAAATGTATACATTGTACAAATATTTTTGAGGAGACTATTTAAACCGTATGAAAGTAGACAATTAATACATTATATTTAAGATTTATAGCCTCTTTTGGAATTGTTTTTATTTTGTCAATATTGTTGCTAGTGTTTGTTTCTTTTGGGTCGACTTGTATATGTATATAATTTTTTCGCAAGGCAAAATAAACCTTCCAGAGATCAATTATGCTTAATAAAAAAATATACGTAACTTTATTTACACGCGTTTTTTTTCTACAATGTTAATGAAAAGGGCCCCGAAAATTTGATTCGCCCTGGGCCCACAAAATCTAAGGAACAGCCCTGCTCCCAAACATACATTTGCATAATTAGGTCATGTATTGGATGGCCAGAAATAGACAAAACATACATGATATATCTCAATTCTCAATAAATCTAAAGAAAAAAAAGGATTCTTACAATTTGGTGGACACTGTTCTCTCATCATAGTGGGCCATATGTTAAGTTTGTGAGTTCGTTCCTGCTCTGTTCTCTTGTAATTTAGAAGAATAATGTGACATATGCAGCCGGAAACCTACTTCTAAATAGTTGTTAAATATACTGTAATACTTTTGTTTTGTCCGATGACAATGCAAGTCAACCATGAGAAATTTGTAAACTTGGCCTGCTGAAATAAAAATATTGGAAAATAAATAAGCAAGTACACTTGGGTAATTGATTCCAAGGCAATCACTCTTCCACTCCATCCCATTACTTGATTGAAGCAATTGTTAATGCCATTCAAGAAAGGATACTAAAAAACGATAGCAACTATACTTCACTCTCTAAAATACGTGCTCACATGTACTTATAATAATTTTGTGTGCTTTTAATAATTTCTATATATCTCGAAATATCTAACCAGCTAAGTTAGCTGATGCTCCATGAATTCATGAAACATAAATTTGACATTCCATGTTTCCAACAGCGGTGTGCCTAGGTATACTGACCACTGGCCAAGAATACTCAGCCAACAGCTAACCGTTTTTGCTTACCTAGATCATGGAGGTGATAAAAACAACCTAGCTAACAAATTCTGCCAAGAAATAATGAAGCAAATGTTCAGGTAATGCATATATCCAATTGTTAGATAAACAACACTAAGACAGCAAATACAGCTGACAACGGATATCTAGCCAGACTTATCAGGCCGCTGCATCAAAATACTGATTTTGAAGATGCTAATAAGAGTCCGAGTCATGAGGCATGAAGAATTGATGGACAAAATGGTCGTAAATTAACTGCTCATAAGTTATGAGATCTTATTAAGCGAAAGGGAAGATGAAGAAAAAGTTATGTACATGAATATAACATTTTTTCTTAGCTTCCCTAGTCCAGACCTTCATGTGGTGAATACTGGTGACTAGACAGTACATCGATGATCGATCTACACCATCTTCATGGATTTACACTATATTAAAAGTAAAAAGAAAAGGACAGCACATAGATGAGATTAGGCTGAGAAAGAGACAACAAACATGTCTGCACCTCTCATTTCTTCTTTCTACAAAATGCAATCTGATATGGAGCTTGCTCCTGTATCTTTGCTGTTCTATATACTTACTGGTTGCTCTTTATGTACAACCACCCTCTATAATATTTGAAGGTCGTCCTAAACATCACATAGCAAAAGATCTTTTGCAGTGAAGAACTGCCTCATGAATTGAGCTCTCGGAATCACAGGACCGCCTCCAATCACAAGCTGAGGAGCCTACACTTGTTCGTGGAGATGCTTGTGGTGAATATGTACCATCATTCCTCAGAGGACAGATTCTATTATCAGTTACTCTATTTCTAGACTTTGATCTCATTTTCTTCAACATTGGGCACAAAAAGTACAAGTACTTTTCGAACATTTTCCTAGACAGTAAGCTCCTACACCTGCTTAGTGAAGAACACCGAATCTTGTGACCACCAAAAAAGGACGTTTTGCTGTTTAGATCATCTGAGAAAGGAGCAGAAGCACCAGGGATTGAATCACTGTATGATTTGGTCCCTGACGAATCGACGAGGGGCATGAGGAGGCCATTGCAGAAGAGCTCATCAGCATGCACAATGGCAGCAGTAGAGTTCTCTGAGAACGGAAGGCTAAAATCAATGTCCTTCTCAAGTCTCATGAACCTCCTTGAAGGTGGCATATTTGGGTCCATTTCGATGAATGCAGACTCATCAGATGAGTCCATTGCAGCCCTGAAGGACTCACTGAGGCTTTCTAGCGATGGTTTTAAGTTGATCAGCCAACTGTATGAGAAGCTCTCAATAGAAAGAGGTTGAGATGTTTCAACGATTGCCATGTTCTGATAAGAGGTGAATATCACAATAGACTCAGATTAAAGAATATGTGGAGTTAACGGATTGCTTCTGCATGCTATGGTACACATATGAGACATTTATATACCCAAACCAAACAACAAGAACATACAATAATCAATTATGAGAGTGTTTGATAAGAGACAATGATATTTAATGATTTGAAAATGAAAGAGGTAAAGAAACAGAATATTGCAACCCCACATGCACCCACAATGGATGTACGTACCACTCTAGAATATAGTCACTTTTTTCTTTCTACATTCAGTTTGGCCACGTTTTCTGAATTGAAGAAGATGTTCTCCTCTACTCTAAAATAGAAGGTTAAGCGAGGATTGAATTTACTACTTTAGTGATCATATACACATGGCATGGTACAAAAACAAGAAGTGAGCACTTAAGTTCATGCATCATAACGTACCAAATTTGAGATTCTAATTATAGGTCTACATTAGAAAAGCTATAACAGTGCTGTTTTGGAGAAGATGGAAACAGGTTCATGAACGCTAATAATGATACTTCAATCTTTTGTCTTTGGCCAAAAGAAAAGTTTGCTAAGACCCTTGCTCAAAGTTTTATCCTTTTTGAACTTTTCCTAAAGAGCAAATGCCATTCCAGTTTAGACAAAATAGTTGATCTTGAGTAACCTGCTTTTGTTTTGTTATAATCATAGGTTCATACCTACAAGTGTTTAGTACACTAATATCATTTCTAATGGTGAGAAAGGACATTTCGAGAGGGTGATCTCACAACCTCACTCTAAGAAAACCTACCTGCTGCGGAACTTTGAACTTGGACAACAGAATGCAAATTCCTGCAAATAGTGGTGTTCTAGGTAGAATATTAGAGAATGAAGTCCGTACGTTGGCATGCATAAGAATATAGTTCTTGCTATCAACCCAACCTTACACAGTTACACGTATGACATAAGCGTTTAGGAAAATTCAATTGCAGTCACTTTTTTTGTTATTCAAGCAAATAATGGATTCAATAGGACATACAAGGAATTAATAATAGTGAATTTGTTTAACATCTAACAGCAAAAACAAAAAACACTATAGCTTGGAAATAACTAATTGTGACATTGTTTAACTGTATGCTAATGTAAAGAGGCCCCATAAGATCCAGCAGAGAGTACATAATCTAGAGAGTACTTCCTAATCATTTCCTATGCATCCTAGCTACAAGTTTTACATCATAGAAAGAATATTCTTTTAATCATCATTTGCCCCCCTATGGGATCTTTTGGAACTTGGAAGCCACCTCTTTGTTTCTTCAGGGGCAAATGAATGTTCCACCTCTTGATACAGACTTAATTGTTGTTGTTCTTTGGCAACACAACGGTCTCAAGTGTAAGCTGAGCTTAAAGCCATCAAGTCAAGCTTGCACTCTACTCAGCTTATAATTACTGACTTGAGCTTAAACTCAATCACATGTACTAACATTTATAATTTCCCATTTTAAGCATCCTTTTTGGTACTTCGATGAACACCGTGGAGTTTAAGCCTGGCTCGTTTTAAAACAAACTGGACTTTTAAACATAAGCTTCGCTCATCTACTATATGAGTATTACATTTTGTACACCTGGCTCTATGGAATATGTACATTATCCAAACATAACTGAAAAAGCAAAGGCAAGAGGTATCAATTTTCTTTGGTACGAGAAGCTTTAAATTTTCTAATCCACTAGGCTGCTTGAGTGGTGCTGGCTTTTCTTCTACATATTTTATACTTAAAATGGTTATGCTATGTATCCAATCTCTAACAACAAACCCTCATTGTTACGCCTCCACCTATGAAAGATGATTAAAGGAAACAAAAGAATTTCTCATAGACAACCTAGAAGTACAGCAAAATCAGCAGACAGGGGTCCCCTAGTTGTTCAGTAAAGAGAGGAATGGTGGCCAAGGATTGTAATGAGGACCATACAGAAAGAAAGTGACTTGATATAAATTCTTAACAAGGGACCTAAACGATGCTCTCTTCAATATAATTAGAAAAATATACAGATGATTGGTACATGAAATTCGCTATAGAAAAGCATAACATGATCAGACCTAAAAGAAGCACAACTTGCACCCTTAAGTAAAGGCCAGTTACTCCTTAAAGTATGAACAAGCACTCAAGTTAACTTTTGCATTTTGCATAAAATCAATGAATAAAAACAGGGGTGAAGTCAGACACTTTTTGTGTTGGTGGTAATAAGTAAACACATTAGCATATAAAGGTTTATGCAACTCTACAATTTCATACAAGTATGCAAGGAGATTTTAATGTGTGTGCTTAGGTAGTACAGTACATACTACAACTGGCCTGAAAGGTCGATGGTCCCTGTCAAATTAACCTATGATGAGAAACAAAGAGTGCAGTAACATGCAATCAAAAGAATAGGGATCTTATAAACTTAAAAAATTTCTGAAATAAATACTATACCTCTGATCGAATTCTCTCTTCATGGCTGGCAGAAAACTATGTTTGTCAGTGGTCCACACTGAGATGTAGAATCTTAACCATCGCAGCATTTCTGTATTTATCAGTCTGCAGCTCATCATTTCTGGAGTATACTGGAAGCTGGTGGAGATATTTGTAGCAGGAATTCCCACATTCTAGTTTCTGTCAGGTACCCAATTTATGCAATGACTCATGAACAACTTACAACTCCCACTGTCACATAAAGCAGATAGACTAAAGTAACTCACCTAACATTTCAGTTCCTGGCAAACTTGGTCAGAAAAACCATAAGCAGTACTGTATCTGATATGGAAAATTCAGAATCGGTTACTCAAAACTACTATAGCTTTGTGCATCTACAAGTATGAACTTCTCATGAACAATGATTAAAATTATACAAACAAGCATACGATTTCAAAACAAAGCATAAGCAACTAAATATTAAACCACGCACATTGGCTCCATGGATTCTGGCTTAAACATAGGCTAACAGAAAATTTTAGTTCCGAGCTACGAGATCGTTAGTCTGCCAGATACTTACGTCAGTATCTGCCTATCTACTTTGGCAAGGGTGTACGGGAATTGGAACATTCACTTGTACTGCAAGATTAATTGAATGATAGAGATCATATATTAGTGAGATGAATAATGAAAACATATGATAGCCAAATGCCCTGGAGGTAGGACCATTTTCCTTGTAAGATAAACTTCCATTACATTGCAAATTAGCAGCTAACACAAATAAATAAATTAAATCAGGAAGAGGAATCAGCAATACTGTAGTACGCAATCAAACTCCAGTAAAGATCCTATCCAGTCTATGTTAACGCATAATATACTTTCAGAGTCAGATAATGTCTACAGATATTTGGTCGGTGAATATATGCAACATTGAGAGTGCATTGTCTACAACACTAATCTACATGTTTTAATTGCTGTGTACTACAGTACTCCGTATTCTGCAAGATTATGAAATCTATCCATTTCAAGAAGAAACACATTATTCAAGCATTCATTATGTGAACATGAACAGAGCCTTAGGCATTTCAAATGAAAAGTGCCAAATTCAAGAAAGATGCTTTGCTGTCAGCACATTATTTTCCAAATGTTGCCATCTGAAATGATATGATATCTCATAAAAAAAATCCAGAATAGTGTCTAATCAAAGAGATATCGGAAAGAGGATACATCAATTGCTCATAATTGGATCACTCAGCATTAGACCTATGCAATGAGGTGGGTCCTCGTTAATGGCCTGTGACCCTCCCCGCTTAAAGCAGGTTGTGAGCCGCAACGTGTAATGATGGATTGATGGGTAGGGACTAGTTGAATAGATAAGTGAGCAGTTTATGAAAACAGATGAATAGATAAGTCAGGACTTCAACTATGAACCATGGTAATTGCTTGCTCCCATTATATATTGGATTGAAGAGAGCTTAGTAGGAGCTTCAGGTCCAAAACAATTGCAGTTTTGTGATATAGTAGAGATTAGATGGCTACCCATGTAGCAATGTCATGATAAAATTGATGTTTGAGATAATTGTGCAAGGCACATGTCTAAGCACCAAGTGGAGAAAGTACAGCTGAAATTGCTAAAATGATAGGAGACCTAACTGAAAATTGCACCAATAATAGAAAAGCTGTTGATTGTCTTAAAAGTACCCTACAGAAGTGAAGCATTACATGCCTGAAGTCCATCCTTCTCTTCTGCTACATCACTCACACAACCCCTACCATATAATTAAGGGAGGGGGCCATCACCTTACTGATAAAAGACGACTAACGGTGCAATCGCATTATCTCTTAGGTACTAATCAAGTGTGCCATTCATACAATTCTCACATCCAGTAGAAAGTTTTCTAACAATGAAGAAAACAATAAAAACCTCTTGATTGCTCTCAATCCATCTTACGGCATTCTTCTCCACAAATGCATAGTATCTTGTAAGTAGTACCTACAGATCTACAATTTATGAATCTCGATCGGACTTTTCATTTCCCCTCAAATACCCACGTAGAACGCTATGCTCACAGACATGGGTTGAGGATTCTGAAGATGGTTCCTAGCGAACAATGGACACTCATACGGAGTATTAATCTACAAATATGCAAAATTTTGAAAAAGTAGCAAGTCCGACACTCGGACAATCACATATGTCGAAAAGTGGATACCAAGTCCAAGCAACATAGCCTACAGTTACCAACCTAATTCCTAGCCTAATTAACCCGAGATCATCGTTGCTAAAAGATGAATCTCTAACAAAGTTCTTTCTATTGCTAACTCCGGAAGTACCTCTATCAGTCCATATAAAGTTCACGGAAACCTTAAAAAACAAAAAAAAACTCACATCCTTCTTTGACATATTCCTCGCATAATAGTAGTGCCTACATCTCAGATTAATGTTAATTTTCCATTACTTCGTCTTTGTCACTAATATATTACATTGCCCTATACTCCTGTAGACATGTTAGAGCAGCCGTTTCAACATATTACCACAAACTATTATTCCAATTCTAGCAGGTGGAGGCTAGAATGTCTCGTACTCACTCGCACATAGCTCTCTGATGCTACAAATCATAAGATCATAGCAGGTGAATTGCAGCAAATCATATGTCATACAGTAAAACACTAGAATGAAACAAAGTGTCACCAATATATCAATAGTAAAACAGAGCAAATTTATCATTAGAAAGCCATATAATCGAGTACTAACAAAATTTCTAACCTTCAAACATCAAAAATTGATGCTCAATGATATAGTGAAGTAGTGAAATACTTATTAAAACATCACAAATATATTCCGATGATCAAATCATATGTCAGGACGATTCAGGGTAAAACGAAGAGTACGAACAATGTTGATTAAAATTCCTTCTGGTGGCCTGGTGGGATCTTTCCTTATATCACAAATATATTATCAGATCAAATCCTATATGAAGGAAGATCAATAGTATACTGGTGTACGTAGAATCGTAGATATATAAGATTTCTACTAGTAAGTATAAACCATTTTCTTGTTTGGTCTACTTCGAAGAACAAAGATTTACCTTTTTGTGACACATAAAAGCATGTAATTTCTAATTTAATTACAATTTTTATTAATAAGTCAAGACTGATTTAATGATTTTCCCTCTATATTCATCATATCATCGAAGTTCATAACTGCGTTAAATTGCGTAAAAAGCTCCGTCGCGTAAATACTCTACCCTTTCTACTTCAAACATGTAAAATAGAATTGAATCCTTTTGGGTGCCGATTCAAGTGGTAGCACCAAAGTCTCATTCGATATTTAGCGTGGGTCAATAAAGGTGAGTTTGGGCCGGTGGCGGCTTCCTTTTAGCTTTCTGTCAATTGTTTTTCTTTCCTCACCGTGTCTGAATGACTGAAAGAAACTAATAAAATCTTTGTGATGACTAGCTAGTGATATCAGCATGCCATGCATATAAAAGAGGGAGTAAATATAATGGTCTGGTCCCCGGCCAGTCCTCTTCCCCGACCTAGGAATGGATAGGGTGAGTTAGTTAAAAGATGTATATTGGATGTATGTTTTGTCAACTTAGTCCCAAACATGTAGCAACTGTTGAAATTGTTTCTAAAAATGAGGTGTTAATTATGTATTCGTGTGCTTGCAATGTGCACTAAATGCAATTGCTAACAAGCGCGCAGAATCCCTATTGTCAAAATGTGTAGGCTCTCTCATTTCATGAAATCGGAGATCAAGACTATACAGCTATATACGTGCATGCAATCAAGTGAAAAGCATGTGCAAGTAGATGTGATAACTGATAACTGATAAGAGTTCATTTATACCCTCTATGCACGGTTTGTTGTAAATCCCATTTCTAGTTGATCCACAGGAGTCGAAAACATCATTTTTCTTGGGTCCAATATGAATTACTCCGTATAAAAGACGACAATTCAACTGGAGGAGAAGATCAAATTGTGACCTAAAGTTCAGAACATCTTTGTATATACCATTAGCCAAAACTTCGTTGGTAAAGCCTAATAGCCTATATAATCATAGAAGTACTAGTGTATTTCTGTTACTCTACATAAGCTAACTAACTAGCTATAACACTACAAAGCTTCCAAGGTCTGTGAGAACTCTGACTAGAATTAGGAACATAATTGAAGTCAAAGTTCAAATGATAAAAAGGGTCCTTTGTCGGAGGAATTGACATCTAAACTAGAAGATGATCAAAATTAGTAACAATCATTACGTAAACGCTAGACTTTCTGATCGATTTTATTTCCTCCGTCATGAATTTTTTTCATGTGGTCAGTATCACAACAGCAAAGTGCATCCCAGTATGAATGGAGTAATGGACTATGGAGTACACCGTACATTGCATATCATTATCACTGCAACGATGTTTACCGTATCAAGAAATTTGGTGCAAGCTAAGAGTCGTGCGCTAAACACCCACATCATTGAAGTGTATAGGTATAGCCATTGCTATTAACATGTTTTTAAAATCTTTGCGCCCACGGAGATCTAAACACGTGCCAAGGACACAAAAAGCTCAAATACTTGGACCGACCATATCCATCGTTCACTCTCATTTTCGCATTTTCTCAACGTATTAGCTCACCCACCTGTCCACGTGTTCAAATAAACTGTCCTACATTGTCTAAAATTATTTTCTTGGATTCTTTATAACCAGAGCTTTAGAATAAGCATAAGTTCGTCACTTCAATGGCTACTAACATTAATTTTAACTTAAACGCGATTATTCCATCATGTTATCTAGCCATTCTTGTAACTGGGTTTATTGGACTAGTGACTTGCCAAGTAAGGCCAGGTTCTCGCTTGCTAGCTAGTGATAACGTAGCATGGGTCTCTGAGAACGGGACTTTTGCTTTCGGTTTTACTCCCATGTACTCAAGAAATGATCAATTGCAGCTTGGGATTTGGTACGCTCAAGTTCCGGGAGATCGAGTGGTGGTTTGGTCTGCTAATAGGTAACTTCACATCCAACCTACACCACATTACTTATGCGCATTTTAGAATAGATCACAATGTTTCGAACATGCCTCATGTAGTTTATAATCCTCCATGAATTTTAATGTAGTAATGCTTGGATTATATATTTCGTTTCGTCTAAAAGGAGCGCACTAGTCGTATATGATAACCACATACGCTAACATGTGTTTTCAATGCTCGTTTGGATTCATGAGGATAGTCTAGAAGTTTAATTTGTATCGAGAGGAGATGCTCTTAAATTTTTTTTTTTTTTTTTTTATCTTTGTACCAATTCTCAAACATGTCTTCTTTTACTATATGTGGGATACTCTACCATTTGTTTTGACGGTATATGTACTCTCTATCATTGGGGCAATAATACTGAAATGTAAAATTTTTAACAAACTACACAGTAGAACAACATGCATAACAAACTACTACTAGTGCTACAATACATCATACTCCGTATATCAGTTCACCCTGAACTCTTCATACTATAGTGTACCATAAGAGCTAGAAGTTCTAGCTTCATTGTCAACAATGTTTTTTTGGTTTTCACCATCCGGTTTAATCCGGATTCGAGCCGGGTAAGACCACTAGGGCGGCAAAGCTCTCCCTCTGAGTTTTATTCATTGTCAACAATATATTGCAACTTAAAATTAGATATGTATTTCATTAATGTCTCACATTTACATACAGAAGCACAAGCATTTGGTGCAATGATGAAAATTGATTCCTAAATCATCAAGTATTTCAAACAAAACCATTATTTTCTTTCCATGTTTTCCCTAGTCTTTTTACATCAAGCTCTTGCAGGGGATCATCATTCATCAAATGTATATACTACTACTATGACCTAAAACATCCCAATGCTTTCCTCTTCTCTCAATCTCTAGAGACACTCCGGTCAGCAAAAATGCGGTCCTGAACTTCGACACCACAGGAAACCTTGTCCTCTCTGAAGGCCGAACCACTGTATGGGCATCAAACACTTCAAGAACAGGCGTGGAAGCAGCAACAATGTCCGAAACCGGTAACTTCATCCTCTACAACAATGTCCGGAAACCTGTATGGCAGAGCTTCTCCTATCCATCTGATACTCTTTTACCTGGCCAACCCTTAAATGTATCAATGGAACTCACATCATCCAAGAAGTCCCCTTCCCATGGGGTCTACTACACCCTAAAAATGCTCCAAGAACCAACTTCACTTAGCCTTGGATTAAGCTATCACTTACCAGAAGCACCTGAAGACTCCCTTTCGAATTACTCCTATTGGGCCGGGCCAGATATATCGAATGCCACGGGTGATGTCGTGGCAGTCCTAGACGAGAAGGGAAGCTTTGGTGTTGTGTACGGCCCAGGGTCTTCCAATGGCGCGGTGTATGTTTACAAGAATGATCGTGATGACACTGGGTTACTGTACAATAGGTCATCAACTTATGCAACTGTCTTAAGGCGGTTGGTACTAGAAACCAATGGCAACCTACGGCTGTACAAGTGGGACAACGACGTAAATGGGTCGCGGCAATGGGTTGCTGAGTGGGCGGCAGTGTCTAACCCTTGTGACATTGCTGGTATATGTGGAAATGGTGTGTGTGTTCTAGACAGGACTAAGACCAACTCTTCTTGCGCTTGCTTGCCTGGTACTGTAAGAGCGGGTGATGATGATGATAGGTGCTTTGAGAACTCTACATTGACTGGAAAGTGCAATGGTAGAAAACAAAACCTCACATCGGATTTCAAGATGACAGTAGTCCAGCAAACAAACTATTACTTCTCTGATGAGTCTGTGATCGCAAACTATAGTGATATCCCTACGGTATCCAAGTGTGGTGATGCTTGCTTAGGAGATTGTGAATGTGTTGCCTCAGTTTATGGATTAAATGATGAGAAGCCCTATTGTTGGGTATTAAAAAGCTTGGACTTTGGTGGTTTCCAAGATCCGAGCTCAACCCTATTTGTTAAGGGCTTAAGAAACGAGTCGGGTTGGAGTGGATCATGGAGACAAGGGGGTGATGATGAAGGGGGTGATGATAGAAGTGCCCATGAGAAGGCTGTGGTGATACCCATAGCCTTGAGCATGGGGGTATTAATTGGATTGTTGTGTATGTTGCTTTACTACAATGTTCATAGGAGGAGATCATTGAAGAGAGCAATTGAGAGTTCATTGATCTTCGAAGGTGCTCCAATTAGTTTCAGCTACCGCGATTTGCAGTATTGCACTTCTAGTTTCACTCAGCTGTTAGGAAGAGGTAATGCCCTCAAAATTACCTTTCTAATGTTCAGTAGTACTTTTCAAAACAGAGGACTCTGTTTTGTTTAGTTTAATGATGATTTTATGATTATGTAACAGGTGGGTTTGGGACTGTTTACAAAGGAAGCCTTTTAGATGGGACTATGATTGCAGTGAAGAAGCTTGATAAAGTTTTACCTCATGGAGAGAGGGAATTTATTACTGAAGTGAATACTATTGGCTCTATGCATCATATGAATTTGGTTCGTCTCTGTGGCTATTGCTCGGAGGGATCACGCAGGTATAACCTCCTCGCTAATTGTCGTAAATGTTTTTTTACAGAAAATTGGTTGCAATAATGTAATATTGTTCTTCAATGGATAATAGTTTGTATCTATTGTTTTTTGCTGGGAACTAATGACTGGAAATATGGTCAATAGGTTGCTGGTTTATGAGTTCATGAAAAATGGATCACTAGACAAATGGATCTTCACTCCAAATTACTCGAAAGAGAAGTTGCTCGATTGGCCAACACGCTACAACATAGCCTTGGGGACAGCTCAAGGGATAGCCTACTTCCATGAGCAATGTAGGAACCGCATAATCCATTGTGATATTAAGCCAGAAAACATCTTGATAGATGAGAATTTCTGCCCTAAAGTATCAGATTTCGGACTAGCGAAATTGATGGGAAGAGAACACTCTCATGTCGTTACCATGGTTCGAGGTACCCGTGGGTACTTAGCGCCAGAGTGGATTAGCAATCGTCCTATCACTGTAAAAGCTGATGTATATAGTTACGGAATGCTGTTGTTGGAGATTATTGGTGGGAGGAGGAACCTTGACATGTCCTTTGATGAAGAGAACTTCTTTTACCCTGGATGGGCTTTCAAGGTACCATATTGATTTCTTTTTAATCTTGATTGCTATAAGCTAAGTTTGACTTAATGAAGCTGCTTAGAGTGTTATTATGTTTCCAACATGTCAAAACTTTAAAAGCTTCATAATCAAATTTCTCACTACACAAAGCAACTATTGTTTCATGCATGACATTTCTGATAAGTACTAGTGCCATTTGGTTCAGGAAATGGTGAATGACGAAGCCATCAAAGTTGTCGATAAGCGACTAGGAGGAGCTGTTGACGAAATAGAACTCACAAGGGCTCTCAAGATAGCTTTTTGGTGCATCCAAGATGAAGTTTCTATAAGGCCTTCAATGGGAGAAGTAGTGAGAATGTTTGAAGGCACAATGGAGATCAACATGCCACCTATGCCTCAGACAGTTTTGGAGTTGATAGAAGAAGGTTTAGATCATGTTTACAAGGCCATGAAAACAGACTTTGATCATTCAAGTTCCTTCACCATTAATACCCATAATACATCTCGTGCTACTTGTAGCTATTCTACTGTGTCACCTCGATAAGCAAAAGGAAAAGAAAAGGAATAGGGTTTCTTTCAGAAAATTTAGTTTTAGAATTTAGATAAATTTTTGGGCATGTGAGCATGAACATCAGAACATGTAACATTATTTCTGTTCTTTACGATAATCAAGTGTATCTACACTGATTGATGAAACTCTGAGAGTTACTACATCATTTGCCCAACTGAAATTCAAGTTTGTTGGTGTCCTGAACTCCTGATGATAGCAATTTTACATAAAACATGTATCTGATATATCTGCATACAAGATTAGTGCCGGGGTTGTCAGTTGTCACAAAGTAGAAAGTATTGTATGATACCGTCTAAACTTAAGTTAAATTAGACGATCACATGCTAATCATTTGTTAGTGTTAAAAGTGGTCATTTTTATTACAAAGCGGACATTTTAGCTCAATTGATGATTATGTTTAAAATATATTCTAATGAGTTGTGGTCACGTAATATTGATGTTCGAAAATGAAGAAACTTATTTAGGGCAAAGAAAAAAAACAATCGTAGTACCAAACTACATTGTTTCACGTTGCTACAATAGTTACACACTTACACTATTTGAATAAGTTTTTAAAAAGATGGTAAGTGTGGACCTTGTTCAAGACCCTTATAATTCACAATCTATACCATGTTCCCGGGAGCATATGCTCTCACCTATATTTCTTGTACCTTTTGTCTTTTTTCTTGTACCTTCTCAGAAAAGGTACAAGAAAACCACTAAAAGGTACAAGAAATTTAGGGTGGGAGCATGATATAGATTGTGAATTACAATGTTGACGGAAATGCTAACAATGTTAATTGAAGATCACCAAACGTTGATTATATAGTCACCTCAGGGCACCAATATGAATTATGCCTAATCTTAAAACACTATTTATATAAATTTCCTAATATCTAAGATCATTATATGTTGCCTGGGACGTGCCACCCGACCCGATTGCGAGAAATTATTAGGTGGTCCAGGACCAATGGTCCATGCCACTAATAATATGCCAAGTGTAAAGTGTTTGAAAAAA
>CAAKMY010092263.1:0-10206 GCA_901111285.1 Corrigiola litoralis | reverse complement strand
ATGACATATTTCTATTGGTTGGGACTATATGCCAGGTAGTGGTCCTGGACCACCTAATAATTTCTCCCCGATTGCTTGCTCTCATTGGTTATAAACCAAAGTAACTGCTCCCTTTTACAAGCCCCACATTTTTTTACTGTTTTTTACCCACCAACTCTTTCGCTCTCCAAGGTAACTCTTTATTCCAAAAAACATTTTAATTTAATATTATTCGTTCTATCTAAATGCTTTTTTAAGCTGATTATTTAATATTATTTACTGTTATAGTTCAAAATGCGATAAAAATAGAGGGAGCCATGCTGGCCCAACAACGGCATATAAGTCTACAAAAGCCTGACTTGGGCTTTTAGGGAGCTTTAAGTAGAATTAGCTTGCACGGAGTTGGTCTATTTTTATGATAGAAGTAAACGGTCTTTTCTATGAATTTGTGTTGTTCAATAAGCTTTTGGTGAAATTGAAATTCATTTGTAGTTGTTAGCCCTTGATAGTTTTGTTAGTTTGCTTGTTAATTGAATTGATGTAGTGGTATTTATGATGTGGGTAGAGAACAAATTTATGGAAATTTGAGGACATAAGAAAGATGGATTATTGTAAATTTTTAGGGTGGGATTTAATTGGCGTTATATCGAATGCGATTGTGTGAGGAAGTTTGGTGCTTTATTGAGAATTGAGAGTAGGAGGTGGTAAATCATGAGAAGAGATAGGCATTTTAAGATGATTAGCGAGTATCGACATGATTAAGTGTTCCCTTGTTTTAATCGCCGGTTTGGTTTAATTAGTTGCTTACAGAATTTGTGCTTTTCTTGAATATTTTTGAGTTACCTAGTAGAGTAGTATCAATAGTCAAAAGTTTTGTAGGTAGAAAACCTTTCGAGGTTTTGGTAGTGAAGTTTTTATTGGAGCTAGTGGTTTCTTTACTCGCAACTGTGTTGCCGGTTGCTTGTTGACGCATAGCTAGTTGAATGCTGAACCTACTTTGGTGTGTAGAGTTATAGTTATTGGGAGATTTTTCTCGTGAGTTTTGAGAATTGAGGTACTCTAAGTCAAGGAATGATTAGCTAGGAGCGGCTTCAGGCGTCTTGTAGTTTTGAGGATTAGAGTTCCCTCATTCTGATTTGCCGACTTAGGTAATTCATTGCTCTGTGAACTTTGTGTTATCTTGGATGTTTTGGCGCCGACTATTAATCTTTAAGTTCGCAACTCGCTTATGAGGTGCAAATTTACTATCTCTTGTTTGATGGGTTTTTTATGTTTTTTAAGTTTCCATAGGAGTTTAGCAATTACTTGTCATTGTAAATTTGTAGCACTGGTTTTCTACTAATGTGCAGTTAACTGAAAGCATTTAAACTTTTCGTGTGTAGAATTATAGGAGATGGAAAATATGCAGTATGCTGAGGAGCTTGTGAGAGAGTTTCTGGTATTCAGAGGTTTCACAGGCACGCTACAAGCTTATGAGGCTGAGCTAAATACCGATATTGGCAAAGGATTTCAAGTGGAGAAGATACTAGAATTAATATTTTCAGTATATATTCCCAAATTTCAAGCTGAGAAATTAATTAGTCTTCTCAGTTTTTTCAAGCAGTGTTTTTCATCTTCTGAGACGGCGCTTTATGCTACCTTGTCGAAACTGGAAGTCTCAATTCTCCGCTATTATATAGTTTGTGCCGTGCGTTCGGGCAGGACGGATAAAGTCATAGAATTTTTCGATATGTTAGGTGATGAGTTACAGCACAAAGGCAATGATTGGACCTCATGGTTTGGTATGTTTCTTATTTTTGCCATTGTTTGTAGGAATTTATCTGCCCCCCACCCGATTTTGCTTTACCTGATCCTATGAAACCCTTTTACTTCTTCTGCAGCTATGCCATACTTAAAGTATCCTAGTATAAATACTCAGTTTTGCGTTTATTTCTCAAAAGAATGGTTTGATGCCTTGCATCTTTCACTGCGGAATTTCCTGAGTCAGATGTTCAGCGGTACTCATATCCTTTCTTGTATTGTTAATTGTGAGGTATGATGGTATTTTTAAGATGACATGTGATTGTTACCTTGTTCTGATACTCGAGAGGAAGTAGCTAGGTCATTAAAGTATTTTGGTTGGCACATTGCTCTGTTTATGCATATTAAAGATCCAAGGAATTAAACATTTTAAGTTTTATTTATGTAGATAAAGTTATTTCTAATGGGGATTACAAAAATAATCGGTCAAGTTGCATAGTTCACATATTCACTATTCAGTAATCTTTCTTTGCAAGCTCGCAAATATATTTAATTGATTATAGCTACGCTTAGGACCATCATCAATGCTGCTACATGTACACAAGTGGTTAATTGACATTATCATTTGTTTTGTTACTACTTATGTAGTATATACATTTGTAAACTAGATCTTTAGTTTTCTGGATATTGAGGAAGCCCAGATACATAAACTTCCCTGCTTTTTAGAAGATTGCCATCGATTTTTGGTCCCGAATGAGTTGTACATGTCTCATGTTGTAGCAGAGAACTTAAGTCATTCTATATTATCTTTTTTTTTTTCAGACTGGCTTTCACCAGAGGTAAAAAGAATAATCTGATCTCAACTGATGTCACGTACGTAAAGTAGCGTGCAATTCATACCTATTATATATTAGACTCTTTGTTTGCTTGAAAGTTTGAGTCAACATAATACTTAATATTTATAACTATTTTAACAACACTAACTGTGCCTGTAAATACTGTAATTGAGCATTTTAGATTGTAGGAGCTCCATCTCTGCTTGGAAGATTTTTAGATGAAAACCATGTCTCTTGTTTAGTGTTTCTTAGTAGCAAATGGGATTTGTGTGCTTTACTTTGATCCGTAAAGGAATTTGTTTCCTTAACCACTTCACGCATCCCTGCCTTATTGAAGATCAGTACAGAGAAGAATACTATCAACCATCTCAGAAGGGACCTTAAGCAGCTTAACCTGAAGTTATCACATCTTCAGGCTGTCTTGGAAGAAAGGGAGGTTCAATTACGTCAGCTCAGGAGGTCGGTTTCTGGATTATTGCTCTCATCATGTTGTTTTTTAGTTTAGTTATTAAAATAGTTCTCCTCTGGTTTCTGCCCTCCTTTTATTTATTTTTATTGCTTGAGAGAGAAACGTAGTCTGTTGGAAGCTGCCCTTTCCATGTAGCAGTGTTGAATGTATTTGTTTGCCCCCCTCACCCTATTTAATGTGGAAACATGGGATGATTTGCTGTCGTGTTTTTGTTTGTTTCTCTCAGAGAAGTGGTAGTCCCTACGTGAGCGCACAACTCGTATTTTGCAATTTCTTATAATATGAGTCTTAAAGTAGAGGCGAGGAGGATGGATACTAAGTAACAGCTGAGGGAATAGGTTACAGGTGTTTTTATAATTACTATTCTTGTTTCTGTAAACCAATTCTAATGTGTGGAATGAATACTCTACACTCGCTGAGAAATGATATGAACTTTAAGTTTTCAATCGTATAGTATACATGTTTTATTTGCCCCTGCCCCCATCTTCGAGTTAGCCCTTATCAGATGTCTTGAATATGAACTTCCTCAGGAGTTTTTCATGCTCCCTAGGATAGAGGCCAAAAAGAGATGAAGTGATAGTAATTTGATAGAAGGTAACGGTAAATATCTGATTTACTTCCAAACAAATAGGAGTTGTTCAAAAAAATATGTGAACAAAATTACAATGACGTGCTGGGTCTTCTTTTCTAAGGGGCAGATAACTCAACACTGGATGAAATACCTTTTTAACTTGGACTTGGGACAAATAGTGTACTACAACAAATTGTGTCTAATCATTGCTTACAATTATTCTGGGATTTTTGTCTCCTATATAAATTGTTTTAGTGCCATATGATATCTCACCTGAGTTGAGCAATGGCTTGAGTTGAAGAGATTGTATAATATGTACTACAACTAACGTCTAATGAGGGTTTTGCCAGTGGGAGTCTTGAGGATGACCTTTCTCTCGTAATTAGCTATATGCTTTTTCATAACTCTTCTCTCTTCAGAAATAAGGGGGGGTAAAAGTAAAACTCTTGACTTGGTGATATCTGTATTTTTCACTCAGTGGTTCTGTGTTAACGAGTCAAGAAGATGGCATACAAAACACTGCTCCAGTGAATTTCGTGGAGACAGTTCGATTGAAAGATGCAAGTGATAATCTTGCTACTCAACATAGAAGTGGAATAGAACCTGGAATCTCAAGCTATGACATGGTTGGATCTTCTGTGAATTTGTCTAATAAGACTGTTTACAGTGCGGATCGTGACTCTAATTCTTCAACGAATCAACCAGTCAAAGATGATCAAAAAGGTAAAACAGGCCAATTTTTTTGAAATGGTCTTTTTAGTGATGGTAACACATTCGTCTTTGATATCTAAATAGAAGAGCTTTGCAAACATTTATGTCTTTGATCATTCAAAAGGCAGGACATCTTTTTCGGAAAGGTAAGTTGGCATCAGTGGGGTCAAAAAAGAATCACCCATGTCCGTGTGACTATGCTTCCCGGTTTTACTTCATGTTGTGTTAGTTTTCATGTTTGATTTGCTTTAGTGTATGTATGGTATGAGGGGTTGCGCCTTTAGGCAATTCGGAGATATCTCTTGCTGAACTTAGTTCAGTTGGTTATGTTGTAACAGACAAGGTAGCTTTGATGCTAGGTGAAGAAGAATTTTCGGAAGTGAAAGTCCAGTTTCAGGTACAGTGTTGTGTTTTCTTTGTTTTTTTACTTGTATTACCTTCCTAATATTTGTGATGTTTTCCCACGCTAATGTGGTATGAGTTTACAATTTTTTTGATTTTTTTTATTGCCCTCCACTTCTCTGAGCTCATAAACATTGTAATGGCGATTGTTATAGGAGACATTTTTAGGACACACTAGCCCAATCAGTAGGTCCCGCTTTTCTGCTTCTGGGGACAATATTGCAAGTGCTTCTGTAGACGGAACAGTCAGGTATCTGCCTTTATTCTTCAAAATGAAGTATACAGTTTGGCTTCAAAGAGGAAAGTAATGTCTCTATATCTTAAATGTATCGAACGGGGTACTTGTGTATCCATAATGTCTTTCTTGTGAACCTAGGATGATACCCACTCTGCTTGTTTGATAGTTGACTGTTTTACATTGGGTGTTTAATGGATGGGAGGCCTTTCTCACTTTATTAACAGGGACGTTAAATGGATATGGCAATATAGCAAATTTTGGACGGTTTGGGATGTTATTGTTTATGCAAAATCTCCCTCGTCTTCCCACCTAAATAAAAAGAATACTGATATAGTGTTTTTTAATCTTGGCATTGTGTGCTTTTCTAGATGTTGCTTTTGGAGTTAACTTTAAATAGTAAATTAAAGAAAAGACAGCATTGCATTCAGTAATTGTCCTACACATGCACTGGGAGTCTGGGATATAATATGGGTCAGGGTCCTCTTATATTGACCTTTTTGTCAACACCAAAAGAATTGTTCATATTTTGAATATTGTGATGAGAATTGGTGATTTTGAAGATGTGCAGATCCCTGTCCCAAACTGGTTTATTGAACATAGTTTTGTTTTGATAATAATGGAAGGATATGGACTTATGACTCATCTACACCCGGATCGAGAAACGCTACTATATATTGTGGAGCAGAAGTTCTTTCGCTTGACTGGGACTCTAAATCTGATCGCTTGGTATCCTTCTTTTCTGTGCCTTTTGTTTTATTCGTTATTAGGAGTTGGGGGAGGGCTGTAAGGGGTTGGGAAGGTGGGACATGTACTTTGTGGATTATGTTTACTGAGAACTTTTTTTGTTTGATTTTAAAATGTATCTTTTTTCTCTTGACAATAGCTACTCATAGGCACTGCTGAGGGAGGCATCAAAGCATGGAATGTAGACACAAAAAGAGTTGTTTGTGATCTCAGCACAGGTCAAACTTTTCGAAGGTCATCCCTGCCTCAAGAATTTCTCCATCATCCTTCTTGCTTTGTACTTTGTGTTGATATTGCTGTGATTGTGATACAGGGTATTAGATGTAAAATGCAGCCCTGTTGAACCCATTTTTGTTTCTGCGGCAGCATCTGAAAGGTATACTTCATCACATCTACTTTTACCTTTTCCTCGTAAATGTGACCTCTTAGGTGTGATGATCTAAAGTTGTTTCCTTGCATACTCTTTAAGTGTTTATCAATATACAGTCCTTGAAGTGGTAGCAATCTATTGAATCAATGTGTGCCATCCTTTTCATCCACTCCTCTGTTTTTACTTATATATGCTGAAAGAAAAGAGATATGGCTTTCGCAGACGAGGAGATTTCTGAGCATGCATCCTGATTGGATTAATATTTTCTACACTTCTTTGAATAGATAATAGTATATAGTTGAAGCGTTGTGTGTTGGTCCTTTCCTTTCTCAGTTTTATGCCCGACGATGGATGCTTAACTTTCAACTCCACTATCTTTCCTAATTTATTTTATTTAGGGACGAAACAACTTATGCTAGCACAATGGGTTTTGCTTCACTGACTGTTTGGAACATGAAGACATGGAAAGCTATGGTATGTCTGATCTTACTGAAACATCTTATATCTTGATGGACCCACGTTGTCTGTTAAGATCAGTGCTTCATGACTTTCTGACTTTGTGAAGACAGTACTTCCACTTGGTGAAGACCCCCCTGCAATAACTTCGCTATGCTTCAATCATAATGGAAAGATATTAGCGGCTGCAGCTGTTGACGGAATGATTCACATGTTTGGTATCCTTGTATTTTTGCATGTTGTCCATGGCATGTTTGTCCTCGTGTTTTTGCTGGGAGCACATTGATGGACTGTGTTATCCTCATGCAAGTACACGAATAAATGTTAGTATCTTACTTCTTGGTACACACACCATGTTCTTCCAACTCGCCGCGGGAGTATCTTAGTGTGCTCATACAAAATAGAAGATAGTGTTAGTAGCCTTATTTCTTTGTTAACCCCTTAAAAAAATCAAGTTGCTTGTTAATCTTGTTTAGGTTTTTGGATGGATAGATGATATGTATCGATATCAAGTCCCTCTTTGCTTTCCCGTGGGTGTGCTTATTTGCAGTCAAACTTCTAGTCCTTGACTAATCTAAGACATGGCTGCTGGTCTGCAAATCACTGGATGGCCGGCTCATGATTCACCCATTAGTTCAATTCTATTTGGGCATGATGAGACAAGCATTTTTAGTTTGGGATCAGATGGAAAGGCAAGTATTTTAAATCCTTGTGCCTATTTGGCTTTCAGTAGGGAGCATGGAGCTAGGCTTGTTTTCCAGAAACTAATGGATTACAATTGTGGAAACAGATATTTGAATGGAGCTTGCAAAAGCAAGGTCAAATTCTTTGGTCTGCAGATTGCAGCAGGTATTCATATTGCTGCATGATGAATCTTCTTGTTATTTGACTTGGATTTTTGTCATTTTTGACCAGAGACATGCGTTTTGTCATTAAAAAGGCATTTTTATTAGATTGAGCATTTTATCATGTGGATTCTGTCTCTTCTTCGCCATTCTGATGTGAGTTGCTCTCACCAGACACCTCTCCCAAAAGAAATGGAAGCCGTAAGAAGCAGAAACAAGGCTGACCCTTTACACTTAACTGGCATGAAAACGTGTTCTTATATGCCTTAGATTATGCGACATGGTCTGATGCTGAATATATTTTCTAACTGAGACTATCCATCACTAGATTCTAGTTGGTAATGGTCTGATACTCTCATTATACTTGAAAAGAATCAACAATGTTTTCATGGCTCTTTATTCAGGTGATTTCTTCCAGTAGTCTTTTTTGTGGGAACTTGTTTCTTCAGTACCGTGCTTATGGATTTATATGGTATCCTTGAATGTCTCGATAGTGGATAGACAGAGTCATGTGGTTCAATTATTGAAACTCTTTGGCTTTTTTATACGATGTACATGCTCGAAAAGAATTATCTGTGTTTTGAGCAACTTTCTTGACATATTGTCGCAACATATAGGTTCTGCAATCTTGAGTACTCAAAGCATGGCCGTCATGAAATGGTGTTGGATGCTTCTGGGAAGAGACTATTGGTGACATCTGATACAGTACGGTCGCCCATATATCAGGTCCCGTGTTAAGATATTGCTCTTACTGTAGTTAATACAGTAGTCTACTCATCCTATTGTAGCATGAGGATCCTGACCCTATATATTTCCTTACGAGCATGAAACATTCTCCCCCCACCCCCAACCCTCCAAAAGGATGATAAATGGTTTCTTCGTCTTATTGTGGAGATACCTTAATTTAATTTTTGTCAATACACTTTTTACTATCTGTGGATAATCCTTTGTGATCATATACAGGTTGGAGGCATAACCAATGGATTAAAAACTTTGCCACATAGCGGTGCTATAACAACTGTTGATTGGCATCCAACTCTGCCTATATACCTAACTGGATCTGCTGATAATTCGGTTCGAGTGTCATCTGTTTTGTAAGCCCATATACACTTACAGTTTACATTCCTGGTCAATTATAACAACCCGCGTAACTGTTGGATAATTTGCGTAATTTTGGTTTGCCTATTTTGATGAATCTTTGTTGTGGTCTTCCTGTGCATGTCAGTTACAGTAAACCCTAAGTTCGTCAAAGCTCACTACACTAAGAGTCTGACTTGCCTATGCATCTTAGGTTGACTTCCCGGCCAGGGTGACAGCCTGCCGCTCAGGACTAAATTTGAATATACATGAGATTTCTACAAGTGGGAAACAATGTAAGGCAACAGCGTACAATGTTGACATTTACTGTAAAGAAGAAAGTCAACTAAGAATCAAGATCAAAGCAACATCCAACCTTCTTCAGTTTGCGGATTTCAAATTTTTACTTTCTGCCAAAATTTCTGAGGTCCAATGATATTGTATTCCTTTTTTCTTCTTTTCTTTTGATGGAGAAAGGATGGTTTTACTTTGGCCTTCGAGGATTGTTGTAGTTTGGCCTTTGGGGCATTGATCGACTTGCCGAGCATTTGTGCCTTATATACGTGCTTATACATGCTGAAAGTCTAGTACAATGTCCTTAACCAGTTTTTTCTGTAAATTTTAGTTCTTTGAGAGTAGTTTGTATACCCAAATATTGTGAAAGAAAATTGTTTGTATACATTCAAAGGCCTAATTTTCGTGTATCAACTTTGGCTGTCCGGCCCTAATATCACGCTATCAGACACAGCTAAGAATACCTTGTTGTCCGTGGGCAATTCTCGACATCAGATCCTTCCTTCTTTTTCTTTAGGTGTTCGCATATTCCATGCTAACTATGGATGTAGCATTAATATGTTAGCCATAAGGCTTTAAAGAATATATCTGACTCAAGGTCTGATATCTGTAAAAACAAAGGCAAGGGAGAACTTGATTTCCACAAACAAATTTATGTGGTGCACGTTGGAATTAGGCACATAATCAACCGTAATTTAGATTCTGGTAGCTTCACAATCATCTGATCTCAATTGAGGGTCATGGACTCTATTAAGCTTGGTCAGTTTGGTCTGTGCTCTGTTTCTAAGTTTTTGGCTCTTCTCCTATGCCTTACAGCTTATGGGCATTTCATGCAATAATTGCAGTTGACAGTGATTAGAACATTGGTCATAGGTATACTTTACCAGTCCAAGATTTTAACAGACTGAGCAGAAACCCGTTCAAACCTCAACTGTTTCTTTATGCCGTAGTTTGGCGACCATTGACTTCTTGTACGCATAATGTGGGTCCTTCTTCGACTAGTCGCTCGATGTGGTTACAGATTTTTGATTGCTCAATATGAGTGCTATATTTAATACTTTACCAAGTGGAGAATGTAGTTAGGTGCCAACTGGTTTAACACTCTTTTGTAGTTTCAAACTTGTATGCTTGAAAGGCTGAAACCTCTCAAACTTGTATCCTAGATATGGTGAAATTCCCTGCTCTACATGAAAGGCGGCTTTTGTGGCTACTTTTTCTGGTTTGCATGCTCCTACATCTCTCGAAAACCCTTGCCTCTAGCTTGAAAGTTAGCACCACTAGGTGCATTGATAAAGAAAGAAAGGCTCTTTACGACATTCAGCCAGTGTGCGCAAATAAGTACAGTCACAATCTTTCTGACTGCTGCACTTGGCCTGGTATCTATTGCAGTAACCTCACCGGCCGAATACGTCGTCTTGTTTTGGGTGAGTTTTTGGAGGAATGTTATCATTGATAGAATGTAAATTCTTCCTGT
>CAAKMY010092242.1:0-18723 GCA_901111285.1 Corrigiola litoralis | reverse complement strand
TTTTCTCATAATTAACGATATTAGGATAATAAGTTTAATGCAAAAATTTCAAAACATAATTATAAAAAAAAAGCCATAGTGAGTGAAATTTTAAAATAACCATCCCATGCTTTGCATGGGGTTCTAAACTAGTGATAATAAAGAGAGAGAATGGATGTTGATTGTTAAAATGAGATTATTTAGTATTGTAGTACAGTTATGTAAATAAATAAGGTCAATTAGTTTTTTTTTTAAAAGAAACATAAATTCATTAGTAATTGGTCATCTCGCATCTACAACGAAGAAGCGAGGATCAAGAATATCAAAAACAAAACTAACGGAACCAAGATAACGACCTTCTTCGAAAATCTTAAAATCTTGAAAGATAAATCTAACGTTTTACCATACCCTCGGCTAAGTTTGCACTGATTCTTCATACAACGAAATGGAAGAGAGGCCCTAAACGATCAATGGTGTGTTTTAGGAGGTAAAGACAAAATCTTTACTAGAGATGTTTTTTTAAAGGGAACTATATACCTGAACGAGTGACCATGACTCTTAAATGCAAATGTCGGGCACTGTAATCATTAAGCTTTTTAGGAAAATCTTCTTCTACAACGTTTGAAAATGAGCTTTTTAGACTTTCTCGTTGGACTAGAACCATTTTTCAAAACTTCTAAATTGAGCATGAAATTATTGACTGAGTCAAATATCTAACCCTGAAATATCTTCAATTCTTCATACTTCGATACAAACATGGCTAATATCTGAGTTGCGGTGAACTCTGATGGCACAATTTATTATATAATGTAATATAAGTGTAACTCTTTATGGTCAGAATCTTCTGATCACTTGACTAGCTCCATTGCATAGAATCGTCCTTTAGCTACATAACAAACATTGCCTATGCGTTCTATTGGACCCCTGATTCCCTGTCGCCTTGAGTTTCTGCTCGCGCTCTGCAACTTCGTCAATCTGTTTTATTACCAAAAAAAAGACTTCGTCAATCTGTTTGCCAACAGGATTTAGTGTGTGTCAGTGTGGTCGGTAGGGGAGTTCAAAATTGGCATATTGAAACGTGAAGTTCAAATTTTTTTTTAAATGAACTATGTACGAGCTTGGAAATACTCTGAATTTATATGTTGTCGTTCTAAATGAAAATGTATAACAAGGCATCTACATATACAAAAATGTGTTTGGAGCCCAAAGGCCAACATGTATACCCTATACTCCAACGCTCGACAATGTGTCAACATGTGCCAAATTTGGACTCCCCTCAAGGGAGGTTGCAGACGAGTACTTTTGGGCTCATTCGAAGAATAGAAAGTACTCTGTCAAATCTGGATATGCCCAGTTCATGTTAGGTGACCCTGAAACTACTGTGGTGTCGGACCCGGAACAAAAATTTTGGAAAACATTTTGGAGCCTGGACATCCTGCCCAAGTGGAAACTCTTTGCTTGGAAACTCATTAATGGAGCAATTGCCACCAAAAACAAGTTAGCGGCTAGGGGTCTCCTTGCAAATGATCTTTGTGTTCTCTGCCGCAACTGTGATGAAACACTAGATCATCTTTTTAGGTACTGTTTACTCACTCAGCATGTTTGGAGTTGCTCAGAGCTGGGGAATAACATCCAAGCTTCAAGTCTCATTCCAACAAGGAATGGATCATGGACATGATCTTGTTTTTGCATAAGGTTAGAGATGACATCGATAGGGTAAATCTTTTCTTGGCTACACTCTGGGCAATTTGGCTACACCGGAACGATATCATTTTTAACAGTGTTAACGTCAACCCTCGGAGTATTTTGAGCTGCCTAAAAGACATATTTCGAGAGGCTATCAACTGTACAAACCTAACAATCAACAATAATCATGTAGACCTACCTGGCATCAAAGAGCCTCCGGGATTTGTGCTGGCAAAGTTCGGGTGTCAGGCAAATGTGACCCCCAATGGTTGCATCATCGAGGTTGATGCCTCCTGGAAGGCAGGTGACTCAGAGGCAGTATGTGATACCCCATATTTGAGATTGAGAATCGATGAGTGCTTAGATGGATTGATAGTAATACTCATACCAACAAGATGCATCTTCTTTTCAGGGAGGCCATTTCCTTAGAAACTCCACAGTTAAGCGTGCTTGGCTGGGAGTAGTACAAAGATGGGTGACCTCCTGGAAAGTTTCCCAGGTGTGCACAAGTCTTTTCAGGGAGCCCATTTCCTTAGAAACTCCTCAGTTAAGCGTGCTTGGCTGGGAGTGGTACAAGGATGGATGACCTCCTGGGAAGTTTCCTAGGTGNNGGACAAAGTGCACTGAAAAGACTAGTGTTGGTACAGTGGGGTTAGTACACAGCCTGAAGAGCCACATTTGCTAACATTGACCAGCCCGTAAGGGGTTGGGATGTTACACAGTAGCTGCCTGGATCAGCTGGCATACTTATACAATTGACAAGTTGAATGAAGGAACTATTTCAAGTTTTTCAACTTCCCCTCTATAGATGGAGGCCGTTGCTATACTAAAGGGTCTTCAGTGGGCCCAGACTCGAGGTATTAGTCAGGTAAAAGTGTTCACATATAGTCTGGTTGCAATCCATGTCCTAAATGGGGACTACTCGTCCCCGATTGATTGCGAATGGACTTTTGATAGTCTTCAGGATGTAAGCACGAGTTTCGGTACCTGCTGGATCGTCAAGGCAGATCGGAACATGGTAGATCAAGCGCACAAGCTGGCCACAAAGACTAGAATAAATAATAATTTAGCCACCAACTGAGTTGGTGTTTATTTGGGTTCTCTTTTGTCAAAAAAAAAACATGTGCCAAATTAAGATGATATATATGACTGATCTTATCCCTATAGCCCTACATATCTATGAACATGTACCGACAGCTAATCCAACTAGTCAAGGGATAGATCGTTCATTGTTATTATAAAAGTAGATCAAGTCATGATAGCCCAAATCCCAATAAAGACATATAGATTAACAATTCAATTTGAAAGCCTTAAAATATTTAACTTGTAAAAAGTTAGTTTACTTTTACAATAGAAATAGACTTTGTTCTAATAATTTGTGCCGCTAATCAGGATCATCCTTGTAGGATCCCATGTTGATTCCTAGACGGTTGGGACCACAGCCAGGTGCCTTTTGTACTACACACACAGTCACACTTGCTAAACTCTGCTTGCATGATACTACGTACGTAGTAGCCAATTTATCCAGTCAGCATGGCCACTATTTACCTTCGCTATCACTGATCAGTGATCACCTGCTCCTTCCATGCTGTCATAAATATTGTTGATGTGTGCATTGTCATATTACACACTTATAATTTTCTCATTTCAGCAAGATAACATATGGAATCATGCTCAAATATGACGTAGAACTTCAAAAAATGCTGTTTAGGTTGTTGTGGCTTGGAAATTGGAATCGTCGTTGGGTTACACAAATTCTTCGCCTTTTTTTTTCGGCTAGGGCAGAACGAAAAGTAAATTCGATAGGTACTCCGTAGCTTTACATGTGCAAAATATTAAGAGTGCCCTTAGTAGTGGTCCTTCTTAGCGGGAATTTGGGAGTCTTTACATGTGCGTGCAGCTACAAAATTAAGGGCGTGTCCTTAATAGTACATGGTGGCCGATGTATGATGTACGTGCTTCGATCATCGTTCTTTCTATAGCCCAACGATGATTGCGGGAATGAATAAATAATAAGATAAGTTAAACAGTACTTTTGGCATCTAAAGATTCAAAATGTCAATAATTTGGAAGCAAATAATACATACATAGGTACGCGACTTGTCTCTCAAATGATCAATAGGATTCGTGGATTTTTGGTGAAAATGGTTTCTAGCTTAGAGAGATAATCTCAAAATGACTAAAATTCAAAAGTATTTCCAAAAGTGATTGAACTTACTCTACTTCTGATGAAATTTGGCAATTTCCGTTCGAATGCAAACTTGTGGAATTGTCGTTCTCTAGTGAGATGGTGGGAATCTTGAAGATCAAGTGTATAGAAATTAGAAGAATGTACTGAGTAACTTCTTGAATACATAACTTATATAACTAAATTAAGCTACCTTGTTCTGGCAAGTTGACAACTACCCCGTAGAAGTCTGTGAATTGCAATCAAGTAGAACATAGAAGAACGAAAAATAGGACCATATATTTTACGTATTTGGAGTACCATATACACATGGAGATAAAAAGAGGGGGTAACATAGTAATTTGCTCTTTCATTTTTTTTAATCCCATTGTATATGTTATAAGTGTTATATCATATACATGAGTAGATGATCTATGCATTGTAGAAGAACATCCGCGACCGCTTAATGACACTTGCCAAAATAGACCACTCTGAAAAACCCCACCCATATCGATCCATAACTTCATTCAGAGTTATGAATATTAGTTTTTGACCTAAACCCGAAAGACCTTTTAAATTAAAATATAGCTAAAAATGGGACTTGACCCAGTCAACACAAACTCAATCTTCATCAAACTCAAAGGTATCGGACCTGAACCAAACCCGCTCTACCATTAGACCGGTTTACTCTTACTTATTGTTGTGCCCACTGTACTTTTTTATTTTTATTTTTTTTTTATTTTTGAGAAATATTGGTCATTCATATAGTCTTAGTCCAGCTGGTTATATGTTACACAATTCAACTTAATACTTACTCACTTACTCAGTACTGTGATCTCCAGTGCACTTTGTCGTGTTGGGATCCTCTAAAGTTGAAAAACAACTCTAGGGTGTAGAGTTTCCCTAAAATAGTAGTATTTTACTTTACACTTTTTTCCTTTGGGTGTTTTGGTCATACATCCCTCTTTTCATGCTACCAATTATGGCGAACTCTACCAACTCTACAAGAATAAAATCTAGAGGATCCAAACACACTAACTAGATATCAGGCCAAATCATATACTCCTAGGGTCAAAGGGAGGTTTCAGTTAAAAGTTCAGACACTCCCCCAAAGTAGGGCGCAATTTAATGTAATGTGTACTCTGCCACCAGCATGTGAAAGCTCCTACTCCTTCAACACTCAACATACAGCTAGAAACTCTCAAACACCCTACATCCAGACAGTTCTATTCAATTGTTTAAGAGATTGCAGCTTAAGCCATATTTTAATTTCACTAGGACATTTCTTCTACCGTACGACACTTTTCATTTTTACTAATCACAGCACATGAATCAAACGTTAATCCACTGGTTCCTGCACGTAGTAAGCACCTACACTCTCTTGTAATTAGATACTCTTATCAGCACCAGTTACTAATCCGATAAAATTCCTCGTCTCTAGTGGAATCAGCATACAATTTTGAGCAAAATCTGATATAAGCTAGGATCTTAACTACTTAATACAAGTTGATCAACAGAAGCTTATAATTTTCTTCTGTTACGACTGTCAAACATATATTCCCTCCGTACCAAATCAGTTGTCCAATTCATGAACTGCAAGTCGCAATGAGACGAATATTTACGAACTGAACACACAATGTGAGGCTGAGAGGAAATAGCATAATAAGGGTAAAATTGCGTACCCCTCACTAACAAAACTTTTACCTATTAAAGGATCAGAACGATCCCAAATAAATGATGACAGACCTTCTGGTCAGAATAAGAATCGTACATTCCTACCTTTAGCCTAGCAGACCACCTTACACACTATAATGAATATACCGATCATTGAACTTTCCAAATAGCAGAAGCCAAACGTACAAAAATCATAACATAAAAACAGCAAAACAGTGAAAAAACAAAACAATTCAGCAGATAGTAAAAGAGGGAAAGAAAGGAAGAAAGTTTTATTACCTATCAGCATTGTAAGAAGAAGACCGTTTCAGAGCAACAAAATTGTCCTTCTTTGTCTCAATCAAACTCCCACTAAAATACTCCTTATCTTCCAACGCCATCTTTGCAAAACTACTACTCACATTCTTCTCCACCTCTATCATCATTCCATTTCCCTCATGATCACCCCCCACCACGGTTGGATTCCCGCCACGCGGCACCCTTGTCTTATACTGCGAGATCAATGATAATCCATGGTCCTTAACAGCCGTGGCTCCACAGTCCCTAAATGAAATAGACCCACATGAGATTAGTGACATTAATACTGATGAGGCCTTCATTCTTCCACTTGGACAATACCCTGCTGTTTTACTAATGATGTCAACTTGATCACCATTGTTAATTGCTTGTGACAAAGATGATGATGTTGATAATGCAGGATTATTATTAGGAAGTATCAATCTTCCATCAGCTTTCATCAACGTCTCTAGTGTCTCCGGGCTAGAATCCGAGGGCGGTGGCGAAATCTCCTCCCTACTCAGCTCCGTACTCTGTTCCTTTCTTACCTCCAGTTCTTCTTCTTCCTCCTCTTCAATCTCCTCTTGGATGACTACCTTCCTACGACGTCGTTTGTCGTCGGTCTGAGTCGACGCATCAGCAGCCGCTTTGTCGGCAAACTCGCGGGCTGACTCGGCCTTGTAGACTTTGTACTCGTGCAAGTCAATAGCTCCCCATGATTGGTTCCTCCTCCGAGTCCGAGTTCGGAACTCGGACTCCCCTGAGGGAGTGTTCTTTGTGCTAGAACACGACGAAGTTTCGGGTGATTTAGATTCTGACAGTGAAGGCGAGGACAGTGTTTCGACGATTTCTGAACCTTTGAGAACGTACTCTCCTCCATGAACTGGTTGGATGAAGTCATTTTCCTCTAGATCATGCCATACATAACCACTCTTGTAACTCCTATAATTAAACACAGCGAACATTATAACTTGCAGTTTCATAGATATACCACATTAAGAAAGTTGCATCACTAGCCTTGGCGCTTTGAGTATATACTTCCTCGGTTCCATTGATTTGAAAGAAGCTTATAAAGACTAGAAGGCGTAAGCTAATGCATGAAAACTACATTATGCTATACATATTTCTAATTAAATTAAAAACAAAGCAGACATTATAACTTGCATTTCCGTAGAAATATAACACGGAATGAAAGTTGCATTATTAGACTTTGCGTCTTCTTAGTAAATACCTCCTCCCTCCCATCTGATATGAAAGAAGCGTATAAAGATGAGAATGCGTAAGCTAATGAAGTAAAACTAGATTATGCCATACATATTTCTAGTAAATTGCGATCATTATAAGTATTTGAAACATGCATTTTCGTATATATAACAAAGTTGTATCACTATTCACTACCCTTCGCGCCTACTCCGTACTTACTAACGAAAGAGAACAAGACAAAGTTAAAGTATAATTACCGTTTGGAGGACCAGGAGTAGTGTGAAGCCATGGATTTACCACGAAGGAGACTTAACCTTTGGATGACATCACGTAAGTAAAGGCCTTGAGTAGAGGAAAGAGGTACTTCCATGAAGTGAGGGTGTTCAAGTTGGCCATTTCGAGCTAGATAGTAAACAACTGGTACTACAGCTCTTTTCTGATCAGTAACAACATTGTTGTTGGTGGTGGTGATGTTGGTTTCTTCTCTTTCTTTGTTCTTTCTTTGCAACTGAAGTTGTTCACTTCTTGTTCTGCTTAGTGCAACTGCCATAGATAATGATGAAGACCAAGTATAGAAAGTTTACAAGTCTTTGGGAAGAGAAGGAGAAGTGTGGAAGTTTAGAGAATTATATAGGGGTCTGGGGTGTGTTTGGGAGAGTGTGAACAGGAGGAGAAATGGAGGAAGGTTTGGGAAGTGTTATTACAAGAAGGGAGATAAATAAGAGGAAGTGAACGAGGATTTCAAAATTTTGGGAGGGGAGAAGAAGGTGGAGATGGAAAAGGGACAAGTGCTACCAAACAAAGCCCATACTTTGTTTACTAGCTTCAGAGTTGCAGTACATGTATGTATATTTTGGCAGATTTTGGTCAGTTTCTTACACTTTCCTTCAATTTTCAACTCCCAGGGGAGTACATGCACATCACATTGATGAGGACTAGAGTCTAGAGGAGTAAAAGAATTGGTAAATATTTTGGCAAAAAATGGAGTGGTGGCTGGTTTTTTCAAATCATTAGTTGACTAAGGTTGATTTAGGCAATGGGGCTCAAACTACGGTTAGCTCCTTTGTTGGTTGGTAAAGGATATATCAAATCCTACTCCGTATGTATCAAAAATGTCTTAAAGAATGATCCATGAGTATAAGCGATAGATCAGCAGATGCACTAATATTAGTGTGTAACATTTATATATTGATAAGTCCATAATACTCTAATTGTCTATATTAGTGTCTCCTCCCTCAGGATTTAAGTTACAAATATATCAGTATAAAAATGGACATAAACACAATTTTTCAACCTAACACCCAGACGACCCGCCGAAATATAAATTATAAGCACGACTTGACTCAATCTAGTCTGATTATGAGATATCAACAAATTTGTACTCAATAATCTAAGACAAACATGCTGGATTGCTAGAGCATACCATGCATCAAAGTTCTTATCAGCAGCTAATCAGCTATACTAGAAAAAAAAAAAAACAAATTCCATATTCCTCATACTCTCTAGTCTCTTGTACCTGGAAGTCTAGAACAAGTGCTGAACTCTTGAACTATTAGAAAACTCATCAAGTACATCTAAAGCGAGAATCTACGGCAATGAAACTGAATTCACATTCACAATTCAAACATGCTTCCCAAATCAAATGAAAATTCAAAGTTCCTCGTTGACTAAGTAGTACCGATATTGTTTTAAAAGTTGACTGCCACCAAACCTTTGACTCTAGTCGCGGCTTGCGATGAATGCGCTGCTCAACGTCCCACCAAAAAGAGATGTAGATTACTCTATTCAATTTATATCCAGTTACAAACAAACAACCAAAATGGAACTACCTATCTATCTTCATATCAAGCTCATTTAAAGCCCAGGTCCCAAGCAACACGTGTTATGGGCTAAGTAACTATGAATGACACTTTCCTTGAGTGTACCAATTGACGGCAGTCAAGTTTCATAGCCTGCCAAAGGATTTTATTTCGGATATCGTCTCTCAATCAACAATTTCATGATTGTTGAGATCCTGTGATTGTCCAGAACGATTTTGATGAGAGTTTTTCTTTTTAATACTTAGTGACTATTTCATGAAATTTAAAAAAGCAAGCTAAATGCACCAAGAAGAGCTCAGGCTCTTCACACCCCACAAATGGCTTTGATGAACTAATGTCAATACCATGCAAAGATCATATTTTAGAGAGAACCAACTCAACTAAAAATTCAAGCTGATAGTTAAGATTCAATTAATATTTATATTATGATATATTTTTATGCTCGAATTTCTATTAATCACACATATTTGTATCTCCGTGTTGTGATCTCAATTAGTCATGAATTCGTGGATCTGTATCTTTTGCTATCTAGCAAACTGTAGATATTAACTAAGACTCATAATAAGGACCACTTCCTAACACTAAAGATAATTTGTAGAATTGTGTGTCTGAACTAAAGTTCCTGTACTTGTTATAAGAGTTGTATTCTGGCATGAAGTATGTCTTTGTGATGTGACCATATCAAGGAATTGATCACATCCTCGTCGTTTAGTAATAACAAGGGCTAGAAAAAGGGCCATTGCGGAGTATATTTTGGGTCCATATACCGTACGCATTGACATGCTTCCAAAGAAGCTGTCAACTAAATGGAACTGTTAGAGAATATATGACTCTATGTTACATAGGATTAATCTAACTAGAATTGTACAGAAGAAAACAAGGAGCTGATATTACAAGAATTATATGGCCGGTAGGCGGTAGCCCAAGTCCAAATTATCTGCGGAAGTGAAAAGCTAAGAAATAGTTTTGACTTGTAAACAAGGAGTCTGGAAAGTAGTGACTATACCAAAGTTTTAGAGAAATTGCAGAAAAAGCTATAAAATGAAAGAAATATTTATACTTAATCAAAATTCAATGTCTAGATTTGTCACTGCTTAGTGCTTACCCTTACATAGCTTACTATACATAACATTTTCTGATGAAACATTATAATCCACCGTGTAGTACATCTTCAATTCCTCAAACTAGAATGTTAGACGAAGATAAGCACAATATTACTTGTCTAATTAATATACACGAGTCACGACACTAATAGAAAATGTAGCATACTGCAATTAGCCTAAAGTAATTTGTTTAAATAGCATCGTTGAATTTAATTTTCTAAGGATAACACTACAACAGATAATAAAAACGGCGTGGGAGGGACACACCATTCAAAGAATTATTGTAAGCGGAATCAGTCCTGATTGAGGTTAACCCGCAAACTAAAGGTTTGCCGCATAGACAAGCTACATAATCGTAGGCTCGGGGAATTCCACATACTCAACGCTAAATAACAACAAAAATCCATCCAACTCTCATTTCCAGTGAGGGCAGTATTCCGCAAGCCTAAACTATGGTGGTCAAATGACAACATGCCATGTGTTGTGGATATTTAAAGACAACCCTACACTACTACAAATACCTCACTAAATGCTAAGGAGAGGTAACAATTTTAACCTAGATTCATTTAACTTATCTCACTAGAATCAGAGCTTCTCTTACTACAAAATCTAACTTAAGCATTTGAGGGGCTTGTAGACTTGTAGTAAACGTTTGAGGGTAGCGTGTGTTCATTGTCGGCTAACCAAAAGACATTAAAAAGGCAAAACAAGCATTTCATTGTTCTAACCCGGAACAAGTCTAACTCCATATATAAGTTGTTCCAGTGATTCAAAGAACTTCAGAAAAGACACTCTAAATGTAGTACACTTCTAACTTCAGAATCTTCAAATCATTGGAGGACTGAGCCATTCAGACAAACTTAAAATGACAATCTACCTCCTAAAATAGACAAGAAAACGAAAGAGCATAATATTGTTCAGGAGACTGATGAGGTGTTGTTCAATTTGCTACAAGCCTATAACCATGACAAATCCTACGAGTAATATGCTTGGTCTAGAAATTCAACAGTGACTCCTTATAGCAAGCTTGGCATTGATGTTGAAAAGGAATTTGGACACTAACCAAATAAAAACATAATCCACGTGATGAAGATATGAGTAGTCCAATCATGAAAGGGGTACGGATTCCGCTTAGGCCCATACCCTATCTCCAGAGTCCAGAACGTGATCGTAAGAGCAAATTCAACATGGGCTAAGTTAAATTTACCATGTACTCAGATTTTTCATCATATAATTACTTTTCAGTAGGAGATATAGTGATACACAGGGACAGGGAAATTGTTTAGGAATGTCAAAACTGACACTATAGTAATACACAATTTATCAAACAATTTATCAAATAAGACAATCTAATTACGGAGTATAACTATAACTAGTTTTTGGCCCGTGCGATGCACAAAATGTTAATAGAATGCCTATTTATTTTAGGGCGAAAATAGATTTTTTTTATTAGTATGGTTATTTTGTGAGAGATAGTTTATTTTTCTTTTGTAGTGTTACATTGTGTATATAGCGTGTTTATGAATTGAAAGTAATACAATCAAGAATGAGAATTGGATGTTCAATATTTACGTAGTTAATGGGGTGAGGTTATTTTGGTCAATAGTGCAAAAAAAGAAGATCTCATGTCTTTAATGTTAATGATGTGGCATTCCACGTGGCTTGCTCCTGTGAGTGCAACGCCGTTTAATAGATTTTATATAGATAAGATATAGATATAGATAGATAGATAGATATAGATTACTTCAAGTCAAACATAAAGTCATTTGTAATAACATTGTGATAAATGACCATTTTAAGATTAAAAAAAAAGAGACCACTTTAAGCATAAAAAAGTTATTATGGTACTACCAAATGCATCTTTTCTCCCAGTAAAATTGGAAATCACATATACCTACCAAGTGGTAACCAATTCGGTGACCACCCACTCACATCAACTTTGATATCCCTTTTTAATTAAAAGTCCATAAAATTATGTGATGGGGTGATCACCAACAAGTGGATATTTAAAATTATATGATATGGGTGCAATTCTGCAATGGGCCATAGAAGATGATACTCACCCACTCGGTGACTACCAAATTGGTAGCCACCCTCTCACATACATTTTAAGATTTGTAAAAATAAAAAGAAATTAAAAATTGGTGTGAGAGGGTGGTTACCAAATATGATAACCACTGGGTAGATGAGTATGATTTTCCGTGTCAAAATACATAGTTTAAAATTAAAGTCTGCTCACAAGTCCCAGAAACAAACCATAAGCCCAATTACTGTATTTCCTATGGGCTGAGGAACACAGCCAACAAGACAGATGCTAGACCGATGGCGCATCTTCTCATTTTAGAAGTCGGGTGCAAACGTGCAATTTTTTTATTTATTTTTTGACAAAGGGAAAAAATGTGCAATCTTTCTTAAGCTATAAAAACCAAAGCTAAATAACTATAGCCTTCTTTGAAAATAAGTTTATCAAATGGAGACGATTGATCTGAAAGAAAATCAAAAGCAAACGGCATGATCATTAAAATATCTCCTAATAATCTATACAATCACCAAATCACGCAGTATTAAGCTATGTTTTCTTCATTTTTTATTTTTGATAAAAATGAACTTTTACCTATAAATTGAATTATATATCATACCACATGAACAAATAATAGAAAAAGAATACCTTGTGAATTTTTAAAACTGAAGGGTATCTTATTAAAAATCCCAAAGAAAAGCACCAAAATAAAACGATTAATAAACAGGAAGCACCAGGTTTTCATTTCTCAATCCATAGCAAAACTGATCCCCCTGAACACTATGTTTACAAAACTTAGGGCCTTAGGCATCTTGTGATCAACTCATTCTCTCAAATAACAGAGGTCTAAATGATACTGATATTTAAAAGATCTTTCACTTTCTCATCAACGCAAATTCCTTTCATTACCTCTTTACTTTTCTGGGGCATTTTCACGCCACAATTTATCGCTAATTCCACATCTCCATGTCCCATCCACGTCGAAATGCACAAAATAGAAATGGGGACCCCCAACCCACCTGCATATATATGATATGCGACTAGCGGACTTTTGATGTAAAACGATTACGTTCCTAGCCTAATGGGGTTGTCACAAAATTGCACTCACTGCCATTAGTGACATAAATTTATGCAGATAAGTCCACAACCATCATGTTGCACTTATCATATTATCAAGTTGCGAAGCTGATGTTTTGGTCCGTGTAAATTGTGTAACCGGTCAAAGCACCACTTATCAGGAATAGTTTTCACAAGTTCTAGATTACCATAATTAACTCGGTTACGTGAGGCTCCCGACTCTGGCTCCACTGTTGCAGAAGAGCCGATTTACGTTTAGAAAGAAGGCGACCCTTACATGACCACGATCTCCCAAACCCCAAACAAATTGACACAAACAACATTGCAAGGTTCTTAACAAATTGAAGGACTGTTTGAAATTTAGAAGGTATGAAGCGTATATCCACTAGCTAGTCGAACTTGGTATACGACACATATTGAATGCCAACTGTATGGAAAAACAGCTTTACAGAACTTGGCCCTCTCAGTACTTATAACACGTCCAACATTTTTGTCAAAATGGGAAAAATCACCAGTATTGATGTAACTTTCAGGCCATCCGATAGAAAACTTACGTTTAAGAAGGTATTCTCACAGTAATCACACAGATGGAAACTTGATATTTGCATAGCACAAAATCGCAACTCATTTTCAGGTATGATCGTATAACATGGCCAATTCTCAAGGACAACCGAACATTCTAGCTCATAATGTACATATTAGGGAATGCACTGAGCAAGCCGACCCCAAAATACATCCCAGCTCAACCCAAACAGCCTATTGGCCATTGGCTTTATCAGGTAAAATTAACACACAACTTGAAAAACTAATTCACTACCCCGAATCTATACGTACACATGCTAAAATGCGACTTAGCACATATGATTCAGAAGTTTTGACATAGATCACAAATTTACAACACCTACATGTTCTGAGTTCCTTGTGAAGTACTCCGTATTATAGAATGGTTTCTTTTGGAAAATGAGTACTAAATGACAGAAAACGGTAGAGAAATAGTAGAAAATGATACAAAAATGGTAGAAACCAATTAAAATTGTAATCAGTGAAAGAAAATAGTAGAAAACTATAATATAGCTATCCTGGCATTGTGTTCTTAGAGTCGCCACCGACTACAGTTTGGTCTGAAGCACTTACATCTCCAATGTCCCAATTACTTTTCTCTTTCTTGCTTAATATTGTTGTCTCTTCTAGAAAATGCAAGCTCGAAATACAGTACTTGGTAGTTAAAAATGGTTTTAAGGGTTGCACATCTTATCAGACGTAGAAATACTTGTCCATGTACGGTTTGTATGAGATCTGAAGTAAGAATAATTTTGTTTTTAATACACTTCCAACATATATATGATTTGTAGACATGGTAAACTAATCCAGAGTTTCTTCCCATAAAAAATTCACACTTTGGTAAAAAAATATTTGGGGAGGATGGGGAGGGGAGGCGGAAGGGTAGGGGTCTACAAATTACAATCTCATTAGATTCCGTCTGAGGCCAATCTCTTAATTACTCTATGCAAGAAGATGAATGATGTTCTAGTAATACCCTCCCTCCATGAGACACTCAGACAATGGAAAACAACCATCCAGCAATAAGTAATTGTAACAATGGGTCCATGATAACTAGATTAGCTTTTCAGCCCTGTGAACACATAGGCTATCTCCTCCACAATCTCTCCTGCAATCATAAGTCTAATGACCCTCAGTTGATTCTTCGGATGGAAGGTTAGTCACTGTGGCTGCACAAAGATAGGAGTACATACCATGAACGTCAATGTCAGAGGTCTTTCCTCTGAACATAAAAACTAACAACTATCCATCCCAAAGAAAATAGGGGAAAACTGTGTGTTCAGTATTTCAATGAGTAAATCATGAGGGCAATAAATAATCCAATGAAGCACTTCATGGCCGGCATTTTCACTCTAGACATTTCTATCCGAAGAAAGGAAATAACTAAAAACGTCATAGTTGAATCAGACTCAAGGAACGCGGTCACATGTGCTCTCCCTAGTAATCATTGTCCATGGATTTACGTTTCTTAGGCAAGAAATTGAGCAATCTTATATTAGTAAACAAGCAAGTATCCTTCCAACATAGTGGAAGAGAGTCCAAAGGTTTATCAGATATGGACTAGCTAAGCAAGGTGGTGCAAGGACTATCATAGAATGGTTGTAAATAAGAGATGTTTACAGGTGTATGTTGTTGGCAATCCCTTGTATTATTTTGTTACTGTCTCGGTTAGCTTTGCAATCTTTCCCTAACCTTCTCTAGCTTCATTGCCTGAATGTGAAACGCCCAAATTATCGGAAAAAATAAATAAATAAGAGAAACAATGTCCTACAATTCAGAGTAATGGCTTCCCACAAATTGGTGCAAAAAACACTTGGTTCTCTGGAAAATTATGTTGGATTATCAACTTGGGATAAATAATGCATTCTATCTTAGCAACGAGCCAAATAAGCTAAATAATGGTCCGGTAACATATCACATAATATTATATATATAAATATCTTACTATTGCTAATCTTTGACAAATATGTATATTAGCCATACCTTGTAGGCAAAAGAAGTGGTCCAGACATTCAGTCTTTTCTAGATTGCAAGCTGGATATCAACTTTATCAGGGATTATTAATCCTCATTTTATTGCCTTGGTAGGGTTTTGCATGATCAACTGCAATAAGGATAAGGAGCGGCATAAATTATTCCTACTATACAATAAAAGATTTAAAGAAATAAGGGATATTCCTTTCATCCTCATGATCAGGTATAAAGCAAAAAAAACCAGAAGAACTGATCAAAAGAGCCACAGAAAGCAGCATCTTATAACTACAGTCATACCAATTACTACCATTTCTCTTATTTATTTTTTTAGCCAGAAGCAGCATAGAAGGCCATGAGAAGTTGAACTATGACTATGATTTTGCAGAATTTCCGAAGATATAGAGGTAGGAAGGAGGAGACAAAATGCATTTCAAATTTCTGGCTACATACAGATATCAGATGTGTCGATTTTCAAGAGTTCAAGTCATGTGCTAGTGGTTCACACGTCATGCTACTTCATACTTGTATGAACATTTCCGCTCTCATACCACTACGTTAGTCCCTAAAGCAAGGAAAGGGTATCTCATTTATAACCATATCATTCTTTGGTTCACGTCAGCTGTAAAATGCTGGCTACAGTTTCAGCATCCCCAACCACAAACAAAATATTGAAAATTACACTACTGGCAAGTAAAATAACATATCCCACTGCATGATATCTTCTAATCTCACTGTTAATCAGTGCTATTGCGATTGCTCTTGTAGATGAATTCTGAAAGTGAAAGGCAACTGTGTGCTCCCATCAGTTGATTTCTGTATGATAGGGCCACATACTGTTCTCTGTTTTTAACCAGGCATCTCTTTTTCATATCACTAATGACAACCAAATAAATAAGGCACCACCAATAATCTATCTCCATAGGATGTATAGAAACAGAAAGACAGTGACAATCATACAGATTTAGGAGAGACAGGACATATTACACATAACGTCATGGAATAACAAGTCATGCCAAACCACTTTGGTTTCCTGAATCTTCACGGGCACAAAGAGAAAAGCAAGCCCCTGTATTTTCCTTAAAAATGAGGCTCAAATATGGTATCCGAATCAGGGAGGGGTGGGGGTGTTAGCAACTGAGCATATCATGAACATTCTGAAACCACCACCTTGTTACCCAAAACTCAACAACTAGCGAAAAAAAACGCCAAAAAAAATGTCCCTTTTAAATCTGGAGAACTCTTGATGCATTCAGTCAGCTACTCTTTTAATGTAAAATAAAGAAAATAGTTGATGGAACATACCAGAAATTTTTTTATTGGCACTAAGTAAATATATACACCACAGACTATATATATCACAGTATAGTACAGGCGTACAGGAGTTACATACAGTACAAAGATAATACTGCGAATCTGCTGGACTTGTTTTACTCCAGAATGTATCAGTCAATCATAATATTGTAAGCAAGTTAGCATGCAACAAACATTGTACGTAAGGGTGCATCAGACGCACATCCAGGTTTATCTTATTCAGGGTACTTAGCATGTCAATAACATAATGATACAGAAAATTTCCCTATTTCATAATTTCTTCAGTTTGAGAAATATACAAATAACAAAACCAACAATCACCCTATAGTGTGAGAGGCCTGTGTAAAAGGTCTGGAGAGGTTCACATGTACACAGCCCTACTCCAACTAGTGGAGAGGTTGTTCTAAAATGACCACAAGAAAAAGAATATGACTATAAGTGAAGAACATTATTAACAGAGGTTGTCTCTTCCATGGGAGGGGAAGGAGATGAAAAGAGAAAATTATGAGGGAGAATAGAAAACTTATACATATAAATATTATAAAAACTGACTGATGTTCCTTTCGCATTTTCCATTGGTCTGCGCATATCTAGTTTATCTAATGACATCACAATATCAGAAACCAGCCTTCTACATAATTGGTGACTTGGTGTACCATCTTTATTGATACAATAATTCAACCAAAGAAGGAATAGAAATATCAAACCAAGAAAGAACAGATTCTCACCCTTGCTTACTAATCGCCTAGTTCCATACTGCAGGCACACCAATCACTCCAAGTCTCCTACACTCTCGATCATATGTAGTAGGAATAATACTCGGTAACTCGGTAAGATGGTTCTATGATATGACCGAGAAGCCTATTTATGGTCTTGGTTCTTAATCCTCGCTCTTTCTATTGTAGGACTGTTTTACCCAAGTTTTTGCATATGTAGTGTTGTAAATCTTCATGCTTTCTTATTGTATGATAGAAGGAAATTTAATTTTAATCAAGATCAATAATCAAGGGCTAGCTGTAGCAGTTAAGGACCAGCAGTAGTCCCTTAAACAGACAGGTAAAGAAAGCTAGTTCTGTCAGTTAAACACTTACACCTGACATCAGTAAAAGATGACCCTGGATAGACTTCATAGAGCAGTACAAAGGAAATCAAAATAGACTCGTCCATCCCACAAAACCTCATAACTTAAGTTCTTGTATCCCGGGAAGACAAAAGGGAAGAAAAAACTAACTTTGGCGCACACAAAGCCTTTCATCATTATACTATAGCTCTCAAAATCAAAATCACATTAAAAAACCCAGTAATTGCGATAAATTTACAATTTAGCATTACAACATGATGAAAGAGAAGCTAAAACGAATCCACGCAAACTGAATAACTGGCTTCAGCATCTTGCCATTACCAAGTTGAGAATCTATTTCAAAATTCTTTTGTGCAGAATATCCTGACGAGTATTTTTTTCAAGTAACAATTCGGCAAATAAATCTATACTCTTATAAGCAGAGAAAAGTCTGCTAATAAGACAAATTGTCCAAGAAAGAGCTTCTGCCTGATCTTTTCTTTTTTAAGCTTTTGTCCTTTTGTTCTTTTCCTTTTGCCTCAGCCTCATATTGGTGGCTTCCAACAAAGTCAAGGCAAGCCACCAGCATATCTTAACATGGAAAGAGAGAAGACATAGCAATTTCAATAACGAATTAGTGTGTACCGTAAACATATTGACAGACATCAAGATAGACTACTTGTTTCAGGATTCTTTCTAATCAGAAATTTACTTTCTGCAGTACTTCATCTGAAGGGAGTGACAATCCATTTTATTAAACATTTATAGAATTGATATGTAGCCGATGACATGAAAATAACCCCCCCCCCCCCC